>JAPMOQ010014991.1:206225-229926 GCA_026543055.1 Argiope trifasciata
AATTACATTAACACAACTCACTGAGAGAACACAGAATAACAACCATGCCCGAACAGGGAATCAAATCCTAGACGCCTAGATCACGGGGAAGACAAGCTACCCCTACACCCTGATGCCGGCAAACTTCTAGGTAGGTTACTTATATATATTTACAAATTGTTGTGTACGGCAAGTGAATGTTGCATAATGGCACATGACTCTGGTGATCCCAACAAATACATTAAAGTTTTAATTGTTTTGATGGGTATGGTTATCAATTTATATAACTGTAACGCTATATGATAATACAGCAGCAGGAGGAGTTTTCCTGAAATTTTCTCGTATACTCTTCAATAAATGTATTTTTGAATTATTAATTTCTATTGATGAACAATAGTTAAGAAAAAAAATTCTATAAGCATGGGATTTGTGGCGAATGTTTTTGTGATTAAATAGCTGAAATAATACTTAAGTGTCAGAAAAGCGAATAAAAGTTTTTTTTTTTATGTCTGCATTTTTGTAATATCACATTTGTATGCTTGTTGAAGTACAAACTGATGGTAAAAATTTTGACCAATGCGATTCAAATTTGACAAAGATGTACAATTTAGATGTAAATTTATGAAACAAATCTCAGTTAATAAATTTGTAATACTTTTGAATGATCACTTTGATATGCATTCAAAAGTACAGACTTTTAACATCAAACCTTTGTCTGATTTGATTCCAAATTTGATAAATATCTACACTTTAGACGTGATAACTGTGTATCACATTCTATCCATTTAGCTCTTTTCGTTTTGTAATTATTAAATTGATATATTCGGATAACTGAACAGATAGATATCCACTAAATAGATTTCGCTCAAAATTTGTTATAAATTTGAAAATCTGGAGTAAACACCATATTCCAAATTTCATTCATCTAGTTCAAAGCGTTATGGAGTGGTCGTGATTGCAGTCAAATAAATAGACGGATAAAATTTCAAAAACGTGTTTTTTCGTGGCAGGAAAATTTGAAATGTGGGGAGACATTAAAATACTGAGTTTGAAACTTTTTATAATTAGAATACTCTCTTCATACTTCGTCTATGACAAAATGAAAAGGGGTTTGAAATTTACGACAAATTATCTGAGAACTACTTATGAAACTTTCTTGAATTTGTAAGTAACAAAGCAAAACGCCCATTCTTAAAATGAGTTCATAGTTAAAATTTTAACAGGGTAATGTGTACTCATGGATACTTTCGTAAACTGCGACATATGAAATCTTGATGGGAAAAAAATCCCGCTATTTAGAGCCTTTAAGCGATTCAACAAAAAGCAACCAAATAGTTATTTCATCAGTAATTAAACTTTAATTAGAAACAGATTTTTAATTCAAAGATTTCCAAAATTTTAATCTTTTTTTAAAATTTAATTTCAAAGCTCATTAATTTCTGCGTTAAAAACATCTTAAATGCTTTTCAAATGCTAGGAAATTAAATTTTTAAGGAAATAAATTTTGTTTTTCTAACAGTTTTCATGAATTTTAAAAATATTTCTAAGCATATTTTACAATATGTGATGTTACATTTTTCTCTTAATAATCTAGCACATTACAGTGATATAATATATGTATATATTTGTGTGCATGGGATTAATTTATTTATTTAAACTAAACAAACTTTAGCGATTGACTCCATTTACATAATGTAAGAAAAAAAAACACGCAACCAAAAACACGCAAGGAGCACAAGCCAAAATAAAAATAAAAGAAAGATAGAACAGCAGAAATCGAAATTATATAACTAAGAGTAAATTTTAAAAAGAAAATAAAGATAAAAATTAGCTTAAAATGTAATTAAACTATAATTTTCCGATTACAGGTATGAATCTTTAAAATTGTAATTATCATACTATTCGAATTTATTTTCGAATTATTAATTACATTTTAAATGACATCATTAAAGAAATATTTCAGTAAAGCATTCACTCTGATAAACACTTCATAAATTATATAGTTTTATTAGGTTGGTGTGTATGAAATGTCGGATTCTCTTTACATGCGGACGTTTGTCTCCCTGTTTTCGTTATACTTTTGTCTTTGGCATAACCTCATTCATAGTTCGTATTGTCCATTGCCAGAGACTCATTTCAGCAAAATAGGTTTTCTCGAAGGTCTTCCCTTTTGTTATTTCTTTTGAGTTTATTGCCGATATGAATTCTGCCGACATTCGCGTCATTTTCTTATATGAGTACAAACTTGGTAATAGTGCTGCAAAAGCTGCACGCAACATAAACCAAGCGTTTGGGGAGAATACGGTTAACGATCGGAAAGTGCAGCGTTGGTTCGAAAAATTTCGGACTGGCGATTTTTCACTGCAAAATGAGCCGCGCGGAAGACCCAAAACGTCTGTGAAGAATGATGACCTGAAGGCTCTAGTGGAAGCGGATCCAGCCGTATCCACGAGGGAACTTGCTATCAGGATGAAAGTTGACCATACAACGATATTGAGACACCTTTCTGAGATTGGCAAGGTTAAGAAGATGGACAAGTGGGTACCGCACGCACTGACAGAGCGAAATAAGCTGGAACGAACTGGAATATGAAGTTTTGCAGCATCCACCATATTCACCGGATCTCTCGCCGACCGATTTTCATTTTTTCAAGCATTTAGAGCTGTTTTTAAGGGGCAAACACTATGAAAATGAAGACAGTCTAAAAAACTCGATATCAGAGTTTATTAATTCTAAAGACCAAAATTTTTTTAAGACAGGCATCTACGCTTTAAAATCTCGTTGGGAGAAGTGTATTGAAGCGAATGGAGCATACTTTGATTGAATAAACAGCTTTTGAAGAAAGATATGCAGTTTTATACAATCACTTAAGAATCCGACATTTCATACGCACCAACCTAATAATAACTTTCTGGCTATTTTACAGATAATAAAAATCATTTTTTTTGGAAAATATACTGTACTTTTTTAAATATTTTAACTCGAATTATAGTACTGCTATAGAAATCAAATAAGCCTAGTGTTGCTTTGGAACGGGAAATCAAATAGTGTTGCTTTACAACTGAAACTAAATCTCTAGAAGTCTTTTCCAACTAATTAATAAATAATTTTGATATTCAGGTCTTATATAATATAAATGCTAATCTATTCCATCGAAAAGTTTACTGAATTCTGAGAAAATAAGCTAGCTTATAATCTCCGTCTCTCTTTTGTTAAGTTAACCTTTTATTTGGAAAACACTGGCGATGACGAATTATTCTCATTCAAACGAAGAAAAATATCAAATAAACTAATCAAAATTGCAGAATTTATAAAAAATATAAAAAAGAAAACTTAAACTAAATAATTGTAATTTATAAATTAAAATTACGTTAACGAAGGAAAAAAAAAAATGATTTCTTTAATAAGTAAATAGTCTTACTGTTTCAAAAAAAAAAAAAAAAATGCAAAAGGCTCAATAGATTGAAAATTTGAAGCGACGTGGATCAAGTTATGTTTATCAAGTGGAAATACATTCTTCAAGATTTGCTTTGATGCACATTTCCATCTCGAATTGGTGAAGTTACAGAAAGTGAACGAATATATAGATATATTGAAATATGTTTCTTCACGGATAAAGTAATAAAACCCTAAACCTCAAATGACAGCATTGAATTTTCCCCTAATGGAAAGAGGTTAGTAATTTATTTCATAAATATTGATCTAATAATATGCATCATGTATAAGTTTATTTCTGTATTTTATTCATTCTTTTTTCCAATTTTTTATACGTACAAATGTATACAGTAATAAAAATTGGTGATTTAGAAAGATTATTGCAAACTAAAGCATAGATATTAGTCAATCAAGAAGCGTTTTGAGAGCAATAGCGTGAAAAAAAATTATGACAAATTTGAAGAGAATTTTTACCTGCTACACATTTATTTCTTCAACTTGCAGTATAGAATAGGATTCCTCTGTATCAGAGAGAAAAAGAATGGTTTTTATTTCCTAGTAGTATCTTTCAAAATAATGAATGATTCAATTAGCTTAAACAAAATAGAACTCTTAAAGAAAAGAAACAAAGACCATGACACAGAAACCGAGGTATTGTTTTCGCACAGAAAATAGAAGTAAAGGTTTTTTTTTCTCTTTGAATTCTTTCATTTTAGATTTGAAACTAAGTACCTCCTAATACAGTTTTAGAAATTTTTTCATCTCTTTACTATATAAGCTATAGATTTTATCAAGAAAAGTCACATTTAAAATTACGCTTTGATTTCCCATTTGGATATAGATTTTACTGTAGACAAAAGTTGAAAATTATGAATTCTCTTTCCATCATCAGCATGATTTTCTGTCTTATTGTCATCTGCAATTATGTTTCTGCTAAACCTGACGATGCATTTGAAGCAAAGCATCATCATCATGACCACAACGACCATCATCATCATGATCATCACCATCATGACCATCATGATCACGGACAGCACCATCACCACAAGCGCTCGGTAGAAGTAAAGCATCACCATGATCATCACGGTCACCACCATGACCATCATGATCATCACGATCACCACCATCATCATCATGGCCATCACCATTAAGAGTGCTTCTCGCTATAAATTGCATTTATTTGTTTGGATTTATTTGTATTGGTGCATATTTAAAATTTTTACCTAAAATTCTTTCCCTTGTGATTGGATGAAATTAAAGTATTTAATACAGCATGAACCAGTTTTTCTGTGCATTACATTTCATTCAACATTTAAATAAAATTTTTGCAAAATTTAATTAATAGGATAAAATATCAAGGGTTTAAAAAAAAATTATTTTAGGTTTAGTACACCTTTGATTAGAAAAAAACTCCATTGTAATAGCTTTTAAGTTTTTTTCTCTATAACTTGCGTAAAACTTTCATTTAAGAAGCAGTTTTAAACATCTTATCATAAAGTTATCTTCAGTATATTTAAAGTTAATTACTGTTATCGCTATCATCACGTATTCATCTAAGAATAATTCAAGAAAATTCTAAAAAAATTAATCAAAAATTTAACAACTTGAAAAGCTGTTGAGGTTAGAGCCTTTAAAAAGAGGAAATTAAATGAAGATAGTATCTTTTATTTTTCATTTACAAATAAGAAATTTATTAGATCGAAATTTATAAAAGGAAAACTGTGAAAATTCTTTAAAAGAAACAAAAATTCACAAAGAGAATAAGAAATCTTTAAAAAATATTGAGTAAATTCTATTAAATAATGTTATCACAGTCTGGGTCATTCATATTTTACCTCAGAGTAATATTGAGGTATATTAATTACTATTTACTCATTCATATTGGATGAGAAATCAGAAAAGCTATTGCTTTTAAAATTAAATTAATTCTTTTCAGAAAAAAATTACGAACTTATATATGAAATATGGATAACATATAATTACTCATCTTAGCGATAAGAGGAATAAAAAAGTCGTTACAAATGAAACTGTTGAAATCAATCAAGCAAAGTGTATTTTCATAATAATTTCTTCTAAAATTCTAAAATGCATCTTTTTATAATTTTGTTTCTCAATCATAAGAGTTGATGTTAAATTAATTTTAGATCATTAAAATTAGCATTGAAAATCGGAAAAAAGAAAATGTTTTCCATTATTTTTTCAATTCATTTCAGATTTTAAAATAATCTTTTGTTTTCTTAAACTTTAAGTGACTGTGTTCTAATTTAAAAAGAGACTAAGTATCACAGTCAGAGCTCAATATTCTATTTTTATCCAGTAGAACAAAACGTATGGTGAAAGAAGCTTTTGGAAAGAAAAGAAAGGAGTCAAGAAAAAATGCTGTCCCATATTATTTCACGTATTGAAATATCTATATATTCCGAATTTATTTCATCTCCTGTTGAGCAATTAATACATTGTTTCGCAAATTTCCTGTCCTGTTTCTAATTTTTAATATTTATTTATTTTTTATACACATTAACTATTTATACGTTACAATTATTTCTCAAAACAGAAATTTATCCAAAAAATAAAAGGATCGAAACCTCAATTCAGATGCAAAAACATTGGAAGTGAAATTTCGACATTGTTGTGCTATGCTTATTTTTATTATTGTCACTAATGCATTTGTATGCAAATACGTATATATGAATACCAAGTATAAGAAATTTAAAATCCTTGCTAAGAAATAAAGCGTAGATGTGGGAGAAATTGGTTTCATAATAAAACATAGACCCAGAGATTTTATCTATATCTTTAAAATATATAATAAATCTTATATTTTTATTAAAACTTAAAAGGTTGATTATCGTTAAAAATGACGAACTTTAGAAAGGTCATTTTACAGATCAAGATGAAATATCTAAAAGAAATCCCTCTCCACTGCTAAAGTTGGTATTCTTTGCAAGGAAGTGTAATATAAATATCGAACAATTGTGAACATTAAGAAAAATGGAACAATTGTTTTTGTATTTGTATGTGCTTGCACATGTTTCTTATCTTCTCTAAAACATTATTAAATAAGATATGCGCATGCTTTCTATTTGAAACAAAATTTTTTCTCTTATTATAAAAGACAAGCGGAAAAATATTATCATATTTCCAATGTGTAAAACTAAATTAAATGTTCAATTAACAAAAGTTAACCAAAATTATGACTTTTCTACATTTTTAATTACTGTGTTACAATTTTTTAAAAAAAATTCTTAGTTTTTATTCAAATTTTGACAACAGATTTCATACACTTTAAAATAGTGATTAAAGCATGCTTAAGAGGAATTTTAACTCAACCAATCAAAGGCTCAACACTTCTTTTATTTCAACATTACAGAATAATTTGCACAATATAAAAATATTAATACTTATGGAGGAAATTAGCTAACAATCGCCTGATTCAGTTGCTATTGTTATCTGGAAAACATTAATCTATAAAAAGAATTTTGCACATCATAATATTTTATATAAAACAGCTTTAAGTTAAGAACATTTATCATGAAAATATGCTAATCCAAAGTAAAGCCGGGTTTACAGATTAGTTGAAAATGAAGTTAGAAACTTTCTTAATAACATGTGAATTACTAGATTGTTCGTTAAAAAAGATTTAAATGCTTTGAATTTTTACTTTTAATAAAACACCTTTGCTAGATTTAAAACTTCCTGAAGAACTTCCTAGAATATACGTGCGTATGTATGAGTCTCATATGAATATTTGAAAATATTTTAATTTATGTAGTACATATACTCCATGATAGTTTTCGGGGTTTGGCAAACATATCTATACCAAGCATTCTGTAGCCTGATTTCATTTTGTAAAATTAAATGTTTTTTTTTTTTTTTTGATAGATTGTTAAAAAAATCAAATATTTTTTTCCAAGAATAGGCAGATAGAATAACAAAAAAATAAATACTTTCTCTAGTTATCGTCTTAAGTTTGGACAATAAAGGCTGTAGCAAGAGAAAGTCTTTTCATTTTATTTTTCTATTTTCTATTTGAAGATATCTTAAAGCTTTCAGGTCACTAGAAATGCTAATGAGGGGCTCCTTCATTAAAACTTTCGATGAAGCTGGGAAGAGCTTTCAAAAGTAAAAGTACTGCAGAGAAAGTATGCCACAGAATTGATTATTGGACTAACTATGGGATTTCTTTTAAAAGTTATTTTCAGACAAAGATACTTATAACTTATTCAGAAATTATGAATTCTCAAAAGGGTCAAATATTAAAAAAATTCTCCTTCACAATGTTGAGGATAGAATAATTCGCGTCTAGATTATATTTAGTGAAATATACACAATTCTAGCTGAAGAATAATTAAATAATGTATTATCTAGAACAAGATATGTGTAGCAAAATATTTAACGAACGACAGTTAACAAAAATAGCGGAAGTGATCTCCGCATTTTAGTTTTTGCATATTATTTACTAAACTTGTCATGTCAGAGAACGTCTTATATGGCAATAGAATATAATATTTACAAAATATTAACTTTTGAAGAGAATTTAGCACATTTTTACAAAATCTATCGTGTCATCCTTTGCCAAATTATTTGGCCATAAATTTCTGGCATGCGTTAATAATGTCTAAATATCAAACTTGTGTTTTGGACACACTTTTTTGATAAACTGAAACAAAATTTTGATCCAAAATTGCATTTGTTGTAACATAATCCCATACTAAATTTGATATATATCGTTTTGAAAATATAGTGTTTGCATATTTCTGAAAGTACACATCAATAGACAATCACCTCTTCCTGGGAGATGACACAAAATTTGGCAAATGGCAATAGATGATAAATCTGTGTACCAAAGCTTACTTATCTAACTGTTTTTATTTAATTAGTGAGTTAACTTATATTCAAACAGTCGGATAGATGGACTTTCACAAAACAGATTTTACTCAAAATTCGTTAGAAATCTGCAAATTTGATGAGAAGACCGTAGGTCAAATTTTAACATGTAGCTCAAAGCTCTTTTGAGTTATTTTTGTCGTAGACAGACAGACGGACGTTCTCTAAAAGTATGTTTTACGAACTCACGGAGGTCTAAAACATGGAAATTACTTTTCTGTTTTCAACAAGAAGAGAGTTAACCATTTTACAAACTTTGAATTACCGCTTCTTAAACTTATAAGTTGAACTAAAGAGTTCAAAGAAGTTATAAATCCACTCAAAATTTACATAACACCCAACACCTCAAATTATTTATGGATTCTAAGTTGAATCAGGGGGAAGGCAAGTTTTTGGAAAAAGAGATGCTATTTAATTGGAAACAAAACAATTGGAAAAAGTTTAGTGGAAACTAAACAATTGAGAGATTAAAGGGAAATGAAAATTTATACCCTTTTTCGAACAGAAAAAGGGTTTTGACTTCAAGAACAAATTAATTATTAAAAAGAAAATGTTTAGAATTTATTTAGAAGTTTTATCATGAGAAACATTACAAAAGTAATCTTCCTTTAATGATTTTCCTACAATTTTTTTCCTCTGTACGTTACATATTCATAATATAAACATACTCAGGACGGCATTAGTTTTTAAACAATGCTATTGTTGAAATGAATTTCTTTCATTAAGCCTGTTGCAATTTGAATATAGTGTTTAGATTATGCATATTACATTAATTTTTTTACATAATTCTATATTAACCTACCAGGATCGGGGATGCCAGGTGGTAAGATCTCGGCTCTTGAGATTCAGGTTCGAGACCCGATTCCACTGAATAACCGTTGCGTAAAGGGGTTTGTTGCACGTTAAATCCATCAAGGCCAAACGTTCACCCATGGATAGTGTATGGGGCGGAGAGAAGGTGCCATCTCAGGTGTCGTCCTTGTCATCTGAAAAGGGTTCAAAATTACGAGGTCTGCCCCCAAATCACCCTAATGTTGCTTTAAAACGGGATGTTAATATAACTAAACTAAATCTATCAACCGATCTCAAAAGGAATTTAAAAAGTGCTGGTATGCATATATTAAAAAAACAACTTTAAACCATTCATGAATTTTTTTTAAAAAAAATCAGCAACAGTGGGGAACAAATGTCATTTGCAAGCTTTGATGGGCATATATCAAAATAGAAAGAAAATATTTTTTTAATGCATTCTAACAAAAAATATCACTTTCTTTTTAAAAATTATTTTTATCGAAAGTCTAATTGAATTGCTTAAAAAAAGTTTCGGAACGTTTTTCTGTTGCCTGCATCACAAACTAGAATGCTTAATGAGAAATAATTTCTAGAAAATTAATTCCTCCCCAGATATTAATGAAAAACTTAAATTGCGGAGAATTAAAGATATCTAATTTTATTTTTTATTTGAATGTTTCATTCTCGATGTTAAATGTAGTGCATTAATATTTATTAAAGTATAAAAACATATTTTGTACAGAAAATTGCCTTAAATTACTCGAGTTGTTCAAACATGGTTTTAAAAATCGCTAATGCACTTCCATTCTCTAGTTTACTGAATTAAAAATACAATTCAAACATCATCCAATTATCAAATACGTCAAGAGCTGTATCATTCAAGTAATTTGAAATTAACAAATTTTCTGAAGATGGAATGTTTCCACTTTAGAGAATATGCTTTTAAATATTAATCATTGAAAAAGAGTGTTTCCCTTTTTACAAGCTATGCTTTTAAATATGAATATATTTATTTTAAGTGCAACAGAGCGTAATTTTCGTTTAAAAATGTCAATTGCTCGGAGATTAAAGGGATAAAAGCTTTACGATAAGAACGATAATACTAATAGCGTATATATTAAATTGTATCTGAAATTATTTCTTCCTATTTATTTATTAAATTACTTTTTCAAAGAGCAGAAAATGTTTCATGATTCCTGGCACTCAAAACTATTTGGTTTTCTTTACTTAATGGAGGCAATTTGGATTTTTAGAATTATAGCTGCTTGTTTGTATTTTTATTTAATCGTTTAATTCAAGTGGGAAACTACACGATTACTTAAAAGCTTTGGGAATTTTTTAAACTTATTGCCTGTATGAAAGCTTCTCTTATGATTCAATTTCCGAAAACACTTTTGTTAAGATATAGACTACAAGCTGTTATTTATCGATTATTAATAAAAATAAGTAAATGCCAAATGCAAATTGACTAACGTTTTTAATCTTGTTCAAAATTTATTTATTAATTCATTATAGAAATATACATGATTGCTTAAATGGTAGCGTTTACTTGAGATGGCCTTTGATTAATTAAAATTAATCAAATTTAAACATTTATAACTCAGTCAGCTTCGGTTGAATAAGATGACATTTTTGTTTGAAATGATGCTGTGTTACGTGCACCGAGTAAAAATTCTAAAGGAAACATTAATATAAACAAAGACTTGCTTCCGTTGCAATGACTACTTTAAGCAATCTTTACAAGATCTATGAAAGCAAGCAAAAAATCACTAAAAGTTCTGAAGTAATCAGTGCAAATAATGGCATCAAGGTATAAACATCTTTGAAAGTTTGAAAATCTTTTCTTGATACTGAAATTCAATATAACGCCTCTGGTTCCACAAACAAACTGGTAATAATTCTACCATGCAGTACATTCGTATTATATGAGAGAAACCTTTCATTTCGAATAACTCCGTACTGACCATCTATCCATATAATGAGAGAAAGTATTCTTTGATACCAAAATATACCAGGCAAGAATTATGTGTATTTTGATAATTTTCGAATGGACATTCTTTTATTCTTTTTTAAGTTATTCTTCTTTATGAAAGAAGATAATATAATCAATGAATAAAGGAGCTCTCAACCGGTTCCATCAATTCACTATGTCGACTATTTCAAAGTATTACGGTAGTCAATTTTTATATTATTTTTATACAAACTATAAAAAACATTATAATTGCCGAAAAAATCAGATTTTGTCAGTTCTCCACGGTTTAGAGCTCTCTATATCCAAAGCACACAGATTTTATTTATATATGTCTGTCTGTTACAGAACACGATATCTTCTTAAAAACGGTTTTAGCTGCACGAACGAAATTCGGTACTGAGCTTTACAAATTGTAGATATTTATCAAATTTTAAACGAAATGCATTCTCAGAAAGTCTGTTTGATTGAATACAGGTGTACAAAAAGAAAAACTAGAAAATAAAATTAATGTACAGATTTAGCATCCGAAATGTTGACTCTTATCAAATTATGAGAAATATTTCCCTTAGGAGCTGGCCGTCTGTACTTTTGCATGAGTGCAAAATTTTAAAACGCGATGTCTTAAATAAATAAAATTTATTATATAATCTTGACAATAAAATTGCAATTTGTCTAAAATTTCGGTTTCAGGTGGTTAAAAAAAGTCATTTAGAATAGGTCCTTTATTTTCCTCACCAGACTACTAAGCACAAAAGTCTCATGTAAGGATTTAAAAAACAAAAATATCAGCTTCCATAATTTTCACAATTTAATGCAGAGACAGGGAGAGCTCTTTTAATAAAAAAAACACAATAAAATTTTGTGATCATGCTATTAATTCTTACTTGCATCTGAAATTCCTGTTAATATTGACAAGATGTTGTTTGATTGAACCTTCAATTCAACTTCCCCTTTTGGATTAAGGTATCCGACTACGATCGAAGGACGATTTTTGAAAAATTGTATTTTTAAAAAACTATTTAAAACTATGGTTGCTAGATGCCTTGTCAATTATAATAAAAATTATAATAAATACAAAAACATTATTTGAAAATATAATATATTTTGAGAAACAGGAAATTTTAACGAAATTTAACCAAAACGGTTAACACTCTACACAAAATTGTGATACAGCAATCCTATTTTAATTTGTACACGAGTTATAGAATACAATGATGAATGACATGAACCAAAATCTAATAAAATTTTTGAAATGGAAAGAAGTTATGGGCAAAACTATACCTATATATGCATTTTTTTCATAAATTCAGAGTTTAATTTTTCTAAAAACACCTATAAATGAAAAAGTATTTCACCAACCATAAAACTTTTGGTTCATTTCATTGCCCATATTATTTAAAACACACGCTGGAATTTTTAAGTAAATATCTCTATTAGTTTTTCAAATATGCAAACAGCGGATAATTTTTATGAAAAATAAAGTTTTGGGAAAAATTGAAGCTAAAAACACATTTATCTGAAAAATATATGACCTTGAATGATAAGTTAGGCCTTCCTTCTCCTAGAAAAAATAAACCGTTTTGGAAAGAGGAATGTCTGAACTACAAGAAATAATAATTAAAAATAAACATTCGCCAATGGTTTATTCCCATATATATAGTCTAATTAGAACTTATATTGGTAAACATCATAGCATGACAATGCCTTAAACGTGATTCAGCTGTCTACATGCCATCATTAAAAATTTATTCGTGACTAAATTAGGAGAGATTATGTATACATAAAAATATATAAGCATAATTTACATAATGCCATCGCAACGCAAGTGAGTATTATTCCATTTATACTAAAACAATAAAAAGTATTTTGCAAAAGTGTACATAAAATGTCTTTAACACCTTATGAAAATAAAAAAAAAAACAATTTTTGAAAAATTATTCAACCTAAAAATTTATTTCTTAAATTTTAAGTTTTTAAGAGTAAAAATGGTTTTATATAAGTATATATTTCAAAGTTGATGATTTGTTGATAAGTATATATGACAAAGTTGATGAAGAAACACTAAAATTTTAATTAGTTTTCAACTATAAATTTAATATAATAGTTTGAAAACCCCTTTCATTTAAGTCGTACTGACTACTCTAGAAGTAACTATTTAAAAGTTTTTAGCCTTTGATCCAACGGTTTCTTTTGTAACACATTTTGAGATATTTCCGATCATGCATTATATAATTTATAGATAGTATGCCAATAAATAAACATGATATAGTTCAAAAAATCTGTCTGAAAACTGTTCTTATTATCTTCATGAATAGTTCAGAAATTCTTTTAACTTGCAAACACTAACTATATGCCCTTTATATTCGGTAAATATTCAAACTATTATAAACAAAGTTAGCTTATTTTCACAGATGAAAGGTAAATTGTCTTTTTAAAAGCAAAATAAAAATATCAGACAGAAATAATATAAAAGTCCAATGAACAAAATAGATATTTTATAAACTCAAGAAGCTGAAAAAAATTTCTTGATTGTGACAAGAATAAGATTGCATAAATGCATTGTGGCATTAAACGAGTGACAATCAACAATATATTTCTTAAGAGATTTTAAAATCACAGAGGGGGCCAGCCTTTTTCAACACAAAGCCTATTTCGTCATCAATATGCAATGAAGAATGACGATACAAGATTTTCTTCAATCACGGTTCCGCTTGAAAACGCAATATCCTCTTGCAGAGAGAAAAAAACTGTTTTACTAATATTAGAAACCTAATTTTGTTTATTACGTAAATCTTGTAGGTTTGTGATTAACTTTGATCCCTTTTCAGATTTCAATCTATTGTTAGACTGGTATCAGCTGTGTTAGGTTATTCCAAGGACATATGTCGTAATTACTTTATCTACTCCACTATAAAAGCTGCAATTGTTATCATAGAGATCATATATCAATATCTATTAATTGATTATTGTTCAGCTTTTAGTGGTAACTCTACACCATGCGTTCTCTTGCCGTCATCTGCCTTTTTGTTACCCTCATCGCCATCTCCGAATATGCAACAGGCAGGCCTTACACTGATGAGGAAACAAAGCATCTACAACATCCTGATGAGCATCATCCTCACCATGGACATGAGCATCATAATCATGGGCATGATCAGCCTCATTATTATACCGGAGAAGGTCATCCAAAATAATGCAAATCGTCTTTTAAACTGTCCGTATCATTATTATGTGAGTCAAAGTCTCTGTTAATAGCAATTGCACACATTTGTTTCAACTGCATACAGTTCATATATTGATTGCCATTAACAAAACATCCTGATGATCTTCATCTCCTGGGCCAATAACAATATGTACATCATCATCATCACCACCACCACCATGAACAATAATTTGATGAAGATAACCGCCAAAAATAGTGCAAATTATCTTATAGTCTGATTATTTATGCCTTTATTATGTCAAAAAACTTCAAATTTGTCTATATTAATATGAAATTGTACTCTTGAAGCTTCTTTGTTTGGTTAAATAAATATGTCAGAAGTCAACATATTGTTTAAATTTAAATCATTATCAAGAAAGTGATGATAAAGTAATTCAATTCTGAATTCTATATATATGGATTATAGTAATTTAGAAAGATTGTAAAAATAATGTAGATTATCTCGATTGTAAAATACTGGTTAATTCATTTGATACCACTCATATATATTTTTCTGACTCTCAGATTATTAATTAACACTTTTCAGATTCTCAAATTATTAATTAACACTTAAATTAAGTGTTAGCTTTTTAAAAGCATGAATTTAGCCTGGCGTATATAAAGGGTTAACATTATACCAATGACCATAAAGAGAAGAATTAGAATTATTTTTATGAAATGAATTATTTGTTTCCGTCAAATAGTGTTAACTATCATTTCAGTTGAATTTCCATTTACTTTTTAAAATCCAATAATTTGAATTTAAACTGTCATTTAAAAAAAATTATCAAGTTGCCTGATGCCAAGCTTATGCCCATATAAAATTGCAAATACAAAAATTATAGAATGATTTTTAACATTTATGAAAAGCGTTGACAATTGTATACAGTTCTAGTATTTCTATAATTAGCCGCTTGAAAAGTGAATTATTAGTTGATTTTTTATTTAAGGTATTAATTGTTTTTTTTACTTATATGAGAAGGTAATTGAAAACTAAGATACGTAAACGAATGTCGAAGAAATTGTCTTTCAAATGAAAATACTTAATTCAATTTCATTAAATATAAAAAATTCTATAATTTCATGCAAAAATCAAACACACTGCTGTATGATAAGGATTTAAAATTTTATTTACTACTACTCATTTTCTACAAAGCATTAATTTTTATTTTGATTTATGAAAAAACTCACATGCATAAGTTTTCGTTCAATTATAGTGAATGCTCAAAATTTTCTCTATAAGGTACTTGAACTTTCAACAACAGTTGAGCGATTTAGTTGAATGTAGTTTCAGTACCATTACATCATTAAAATTTCACCTTTTTCGTGATTCTAATCTATGGAATTATAATCGCTCTATAAATAGTTAATTTCCATAACATTGTTGAAGATAAAATTATTGCTACTGGGTGAAAGGAAATTTCAGAATTAAACTGCATGAAGTTAAACAAAACCTAACAAATTTACACCTACCCTGATTTATTTTACAAGCAGGAAAAATCTTAAAATGCTAGAAAATTGCAAAAAGAAAAAAATAACGGAATTTGTGATACAAAGAATCAGCATATAAAAGATTAAGACAGTGAAGACTAAAAAATCGTGACAGTCTTTTATTTACATTTATTAATTGGGCTCAAATAAAAATAAATTGCAATTCATTTTCAAACAAATGATTATTTATTTACATGATAGCATTGATTCAAAAATCATTTTAGCTATCTACACATAAATTTACAAAGTTCAAACACATGCATGTGCATTTAAGAAAAAAAATTATTATTCTCGATGCCAAATCTTTTATAGCATCCAATATATCAATAGAAAACCAGTTTTTTAAATATAACTTTGATTAAATTATAACTCCCAATCAAACAGTTGTTAATGGCATTTCACAGAAATTAAACTTATGTGCTATTCCAAAATTCGAAATGTAATTACCAGAGCAAGAAACAGTTTGATAATGATTATTTTCGCTGTTCAAATTTCCTTTAAAATCAGTTATCCTTTGTACTGCTTCAAAATTTACAAGTGATTCCTCATGGAATTAATATTATAAATCGCATATTGAAGGGCATTTCGAGTATAATAATGTCAAGATTTGTAGTTGTTTATGCAACTTTTGTCTGGTTTATAAAACTGATTGGAAAATTAAATTGAATGAATTTAAATTTCTTTTTCAGAATAAAACTGTGAATTAGTTTGAATGATATTAGAGCAAAAATTAGAATCTTAAACATAAGTATATTAAAGAATTTCATTTTTAATTCTCAGTAGCTGATAAGATAATGTTATCAACCATTCCTAGAGGCAATATCTTTCTTCCCAACACACATGTAGAAAATTAGTTTTCTTCGAAAAGTTATTGAGGCGTTTTAAATGTAACAAATTTCTACTTCATTCTTAAAATTGAATGGCATTTATAAAGTTAGAAAAGAAGATTAGACCTTAGAGATCGGTAGCATTAAATTTGGATGTAAGTGTCATGCTGGTCAGAATTAATTTCCTATGAGCGAGCGGTTATACATAGTACACAAGATTATGAAGGAAAAACACAATTTAATCATTTTATGCAAACCGATATTGTTAACAGAATAATATATTTTTATATAATACTTTATTTTAAAAAATATAGTATATAAATCCCCATCATGTGGTATCTTTGAAAACAGTCTCCAATGTGAAGGTTCTAGTTTTCGATGACAAATGTCGTAATTTGTTTGACTTTTTCCGCCCTTGATTTTTCTGTTGGAACAGACAGCACAAATTTACTCTTGACAGTTAGGCAATATATGTAATCTGCCATTAAGTGTTTCCTTTCTATTTAAGGAAGATTGTCTTCCTGATCTCGACTATGCTCCACACCGAAATTCAGTTTCAGTTTCCGGTATATTTCTATCGGTAACTTTATTTTTGCCATTTTGAAGTATTATTTTAATTATCCAAATCATAATAATATCCAGATATTTAATTATCTTATAAAGGGTGATTTACAAATTAGATAAAGCCATTTG
The DNA here is from genome assembly GCA_026543055.1 of Argiope trifasciata. NCBI lineage: Eukaryota > Metazoa > Arthropoda > Arachnida > Araneae > Araneidae > Argiope > Argiope trifasciata. The sequence continues at coordinate 223,504 of JAPMOQ010014991.1, forward strand.
TAAAATACTGTTTTGAATTTTGGGAAGAAGTTCCAAAGACGTTTTTTTTTTCTTTTATGTACGAGGTGCAACTGACTCTCTAAGGCATCTTGCATTACTAATGATAGGCGATTCTATTAATAATAGATTTCGTTATTGCTCTGAACCTATCAATATTAGGTTCATAGCAATAGAAAGATACACAGAAAGAAGAAACCCTATTTTATAACTAACTATAAGAGCATTTTTCTGTCTGCGCTCATGCTGAAAATATCATTTAATACCCTCTCGGACCTGATTTCAACAGAGTAAAACTAAGTGCAAGTTCAAAACCATAAATAGTGATGCTTAGATTGCAAAAGGAATACTGTAATATAGCAGATTATTTCGGATAATATGTTGAACTAAGTGCATTCATGACTTTTTTTTTTACTTAAATACCCAATTCATATACAGATAAGATTACAAAAATATTCACATGTAATTAATATGTGTAATTGAATCTAAATATTTCTTCAAATAAACATGATTATATAAACATTACAAAAATGAAATCTACGATCATAAATTTCAACTTTATCTCGAGAGAACATTATTATGTTTCAAGTCATTTTTTGACTTAATTCATTTAAGTCATTAACCAGTTTAAACCCGTTTGAAACAATCACTTCTCTATCGATCTCTAATCCTCTCCCTCTCTTTATATTTTATATTATATATATATATATATATATATACACGCTCGATCACAAACTCGGAACTGGTCAAGTTCAAGTGGGAGCAGTTGAACAACTCTGCTCTACAATTCGGACATGCGACCATTAGATTTTTTCATCCTTCAACTCGGACGGCGAAATCAAGGACGCTGTGAAGTTTTGGGTCTAGTCACGGTCACAGGAATTCTTGGAAGAAAAAATCCTTCGGCTCGTTAATGAATTGGATCGTTGTGCTCAGGCCTATGGTATAGACTTTGAGAGTATAAATGAAAATTTTATTCAGTGTTGTTTCGTACCTTTTGATTTGAACCTTGTATAATGCTATGGTCCTGGGTTTTAGCAGACAAGGGCAAAACTCGAACATTATTTGCCTTTAATCAATTTTTTAACCCTTTAGTTGTGTGAATCGATATTCCATCACGTTGAAAAATCCAATCATCCGCACTTAGCTCAAACAGACGAGAAAGAAAATATGAATTTATGACTTATATATTGTCTGTATATTTTTGCCTGCCATTCAGAAAAACTAAGCATGTTCTACAATAACCATTTAATTGTTTCCTGATATCTGTAGAGTAGAATAAATATTTTCTTCGTTATAGAAACAATTGTAATAGTATTGATAGCCACCTGAGCAGTCAAATGAAAATTATTGCCTGGCTCAGTTCAAAATTTTCTTAACTATTATTTTGCAATATTAAAGAATCGAAATTTCAGGTTTGAGAAATTTTTTAGAACAATTCTGCTGTTTAAGAGAGTCTGGCATGCAGGAAACATACTTAATTTTCAAACTATGAAAAACCAGCGAACAAAATGTTCGACAAGTAGCACATAAGCTTATTGAATTTTGAAATGCTAATGATAACTTGCTTATACGTCAAATTGCTTTATTTAATCATAAGATAGATTAAAATTAAATTTAAAAAATATTTTAAAGTGTTAAATAAAGACATTTAATAATATTGATAAAACAAGGATATTGTGTTTCCTTATAAAAAACTTGAATATGTTCAATGACAATTTTACTTATGTACATCTTATGAAACACAGTAAGTAATGGGGATCTATCGATGTTTCGCAAAATATATTTTTTATTTTTTTGAAAAAACTCTGTAAAGTTTAAAAGTTTTAAGATTTTAGTAATGGAAAGAAATATCAGTAATTGCAGAGCTAGAAACTAGTTTTAAGCTCTATCTCATTGTATTGATAAAGCTCATTCATCTTTGTTTTAATATATTAACTTTTTCACATACGTTCAAGGAAGAAAAAAAAAAAAGAATTCTTTTGAAGTGAGAAAATATTTGAGGAATTTCGCAAATTATACTTTTTTTTTTCTGCTGTACAAGCAGCATGATTCAATTTGTGCTCTAAAGATATTATCCGCATAGAAAAATTCAAAAAAGAAATAATTATAAGATTGCCATGAAGAAACGAAGATTTCTCCAAAAAATAAAGATTTCATTTTGTTTTTTGTTCATTTATAGTTTGGATTATATGAATCACAACATACGTATATTCGGCATTACATACAAAATATGTGATAACAATGAATTTTATTTAAAAAAATAAATAAAATTCATTTTTTCCACATTCATTTATTGTTTAGGAATTAAAAAAAAGCAGTTAAAAAGTGTTATAGTTGGTGGAAGCTTCGTTTCTGCTTCAGAGAACAAAGGAATATCAAATGATTTTAAATGACTTGACATACAAAACTTAACTTTTTTTTTCTTGTCAAAATAAACTAAAAGTTCATGGTCTTTTACTTATTTTCTTTTGATCTCATTGTTCAGAGAATTTTATCAGGTACTTACTATCACTGATTTCAAAAGTCCCAGCTGTATATAAGCCTCGTTAAATCTGTTTTGTATATAAATCTCGAAATTGAGAAAAGGAACGTTACTTCAGAAATTTCTGTTTGCACATCCGCCGCTTTAGTTTGAAATCATGCATTCTTTCACCATTCTTTGCTTGATTCTTTCTCTACTTGTTATATGCGATTACGCAAATGGCAAGCCTGACAGTGAAATGAATACAAAACATCATCATCACCATGGTCATGGTCATCATGGGCATCATCATCATCATGATCATCATCACCATAGGCGTGCATTAGAGGAAAGACATCATCATGGTCATCATGACCACCATCATGGACATCATCATGACCACCATCATGGACATCATCATGGTCATCACCATCATCATGGACATCATCACTAAAGAATGTGAAAACCCACTAAATTTGTGAGTGTGGATTTCCGTTTGAACTGTTGAGATCCTTACAAATTTTTTTTCATTACATTTAATATATATTGGTTTATAAGGATGTTTCTTATATATATATATATGAATATTGTAAAAATGGAAAAATTAAAGTGCTTTGTGTTACTGAAAAGGCTGCAATTTAATTTATTTTATGTCAGATTTATGCTGACATTTTTCAGTTGAAACATATTTTTTAGTTTTAATTTGGGTGGGAAAGACATTGAAAATAAAGATTTTAAATACTGAGCATTTCGTCGAAAATAATTAACTATTGTATCAGAAAAAAACTGATACAGATCATTTTAAAAAGTGCTTTTATTAGATTCATAATCTATGAAATTATGTCAATTTTCAATATTTCATTAAATTTTTAAACTAAAATCTTAGAAATATCTAAAAAGAAGAAATAAGAAAGACTTATTTTTATCTTTACTGTATTTTTTATTAACATTTAGGTACCATAATTTGCCCTCTGATTTATAAATAAAGTTATAATTCATTTTTTAGCTTCATAATAGCATGCATGTGAATTATTCATACGACGTCAACAGTACTTTCATTAATTGAGGCAAAAAGATTCGGTATTTTTTTCAAATGCTTATTCAATAAATTTGTAACTTGCCTCCAAAAATTAATTGAACTGAAAAATTTTCTGGATTGGTAGCATTTTTTTTCTCTATTTTTAATGCAATAGCTTTGAAAAAAAAAATACAATGAATTGAATGAACTAAAATTGTTACAACAATTAAAATTGTAGATTTCAGTTCTAATTGTTCCCTCAGTCTTTTCTATATAATCCGGAATGATGGAGTATCAGTTTATTGGACAAAATAATTTTACCCGATAGTTGTACACTTCTACCAACATTTCTATTAATCTTTAAAAGTCATGAAGTTGTTTTTGCGAAACCCTTTTAGAGCTCTTAGTGAATTTTCTTTTATCTAATAGATACAAAATGGTAACAATAAACTGAATGAATAAATTTTTGACTATAAAATGAATTTTAACCGCTAAAAAAGAAAAATCCATATAGTGCCACATCAAATTAATAAGCTTGTGAAACCACATTTGGTGGAAATTCTTCAAAAGTCATGATTAATAATGGCATTGTGAAAGATGCAGTGTCATTTTGCAACGATTTCAACTATTTCTTCAGCGATTTCTAAACTTATTCAACAATGCATATAATTGTTAACTGATGATTAAGCCCCGATTCTCTAATCTGTTTGGCACTTTGATGGTAAAACGAAGTAAAATGTGCTTCGTGTATGGCAGATTCTACCTTTTTGCAACATTTTATTGCTTTCAAACATTCTTGCTTTTGATAAACAATTGATTTTAAAAGCACATTTGCAACGTTTTAAATATTTTTTATAAAAAAAAAATCTTTTCGAAAATTATTTTAAGGCATATTTTTAGTTTAATTACTCTTATCAATTCGGAAAATCAATTACATTAATTTTCTTACCTCATTAAAAAAAATATTTTTAGAATAGCAAAATTGAATCAATTCATGACTGTTGCCACATGTTTAAGAAGCCATAAAATCGTTTGATAAATATTTGAAAACCAAATATATAATACATTATTACAGCTTTAACTGCTTTTACAAGATTTGATAGGATTTCAAATATTTTTGTCATAAATATTTTTGCAAAAAATTTATATTTATTTAACTTACTAATTTAAGAAATCTATTAAAAGGAATTTTTTATCCCATTCTAAACAAATTTATTTTCAGATAGTAAAATGAAATAAATTCATAATTATTGCCAGATTTTTATAGGTTGTGAAATCATTTGACAATCATATCTACTATACATTATTTTAAATGCATTTTAAACGAAGCATTTTGGACATATTTTGATTATAGTGGTATAAACATGGAAAAAATGCAAAATTTATATCCGCCTTTTGGGAAAAAATTTTAAACAGTTCTGCAAATTATAGTTTTTTTAAATCAGAACGTTTATCTTATGGTGTGATGGAGATGTCTAGAGTTGAAAAAATCATACAGTTTCTTACCAAGATATTTTGAAATGCTTTCTTTTGGAAAGTTTTTCTTTTTTTAACGAAATTTAGCCTAAATTAAATAAATAATAATAATTGAAAAACAATATAATTTTTTTATTTAATAGGAAATTAAAGAAACATTGCAGGAAAATATATTTAATCTTTTACACTGGGAAAAGTAACCAGATGCAAAATTATTCAGCTAACAAAAGGACTTGCATATTGCTATAAAAGCAGTTATTATTAATTTTTAAGTTGAATTTTACTGAAAAATTAATCGACATTTTTTTACCATTCCTCAGGCATTTTAAAAAAATTGAAATTCAGAAATAAATGAATAAAACATCAAAGTGATATACCGTCTAGAATGTTGAATGAGAGGCCCCATACAAGAGCAAAGGGTTAAATATTAATACTTCATGTTTCTTCTGAAAATTAAGCTAGTAATACAATAAAAATAAATTGTTAGTTCAATATTCTTAATTAATATTTCATATTTAAAGAAAAATAGGTAAAGATGATTGAGATCTCTTGATCTTTTTAATAAGGCTGATTCAAATAAAATATATTCTTCCATTCTGGTTTTTTTTATCATAAAAAGTTAGTGCATATCTTCAAAAGAGCGTCAACAACTTTTTTTTACTAAATGTTTCTTTTTAAAGCGCAATCTCATATTTTTTAACAAAACGTTATAACTTTTAACTCATGATTAAAAAAAATCCCCAATCATTCTTGAATGCTGTTCTTTTTTTAGTAATAGTAGCAACTGGGAAAAAAAAATTCTAAAAAAGACTACTAAAAGTATTTCTTCATAGACAAGAAAATGGCAAAAATTCTTTTTCCCCAGAATGATTTTTGGAGCATCTGTCTGATGGTAGATCTTCTGATGGTAATGTCCATCATCAAGGCAATGGCACTTGCGGTCGTTTCAGGGAAAGCCCTTGTGACGTTTTCAGTCTCCTGAAATATCTTTTCAAGGAAAATTCATCTCCATTATGGGGAGCGGCATAAACACGAGGGATTTCTCGGAACCTGTCCATTCCCTCGGAGTTTTTTTTCTTATTATTATATCAAGAAAGGATTTGTTGGATAAAAAAGATTTTGAGCTTCTTAGCGGAAATACTACATGACATGAAGCTGCAGCTCTATGGTAAATTTGGATATGTTCCAAAACTGATAAGAAAAATAGATCCAATGATATGGAATTGGGTAGGGAATAAGAAATCTGAGAATAAACATTATTTGATTTTTTCTGCATTAACATTTTTCGCGATTTCTTTGGAGACTTTTTGCAAAAGAATTCAGGGAAATCGTCGTTGATTCTGATAATCACTGTACAATAAACTGTTTAATAAAACTGGTAAGTGTTGGAAAAAAACTCGAAAAATTCTTGAATAAAAAATCATATTCTTCAAAAAAAAAAAAAAAAAAAAAAAAAAAAAAAAAAAAA
>JAPMOQ010014991.1:229936-266236 GCA_026543055.1 Argiope trifasciata
AAAAAAAAAAAAAAAAAAAAAAAAAAAAAAAAAAAAAGAATGAATTAGTTATTTAATTCGGTGTAAAAGTCATTTGAAATAAATCGAATTTCACTTATTAACTTACCTTGTTATATCTTGCCAGGATTTATCTTTAAATATAAATATAATATGTAAGCAAAATTATCTCATTAAATCGATTTAACTTTCATTTTATTACTCTCTATTACATGCAGTATAGAAAAAGTACTTGTCGAAAAATTCCAAATTGAGGTTTTCATGAATCGCCATGTTTTAAACCTTTTGAATTAGGAAAACTCAATTTTGGAAAATGTTCGTAATAAAGATAACTCAAAAATACTTTGCTCTTGAAGGGCGAAATTTGGTATACAGTCTTTAAAACAAAGATTTCTATCAAATTTTGAGCAAAATCCAATGTGAGGAAATTTACATGTCCGTAATTAAACATAACTACAAAACGAAGAAAGCTAGCTAGGCGGAATTCGTTACTCTGAATCACCATCTTTAGTGTAGACATCGACTAAATTTTGAGATAAAAGCAGCAAGAGTCAGACCGTCTATTGACCTGCATTTTTACAATCATGTCAACTCGATAACTCAAAGAATCGGCTTAATTGTATCAAATTTGATATGCGATTTTGTGACCACAAATGTAGTTTTACGTGATTTTTTTTAATTGTTCGAGAAGAAAGCAGCTAAAACACAAATTCAATTGCCAAATTCTTTTAACTTCATGTCAGAAATTAATCGCCTAAAATCTTGCAAAAGATCACACTATACATTCAGCAAAAATGCTAAATTCATTTCAAAGGTGAATATTTCGCAACTAATGCTACTCCAATGCTATTAGTTCCCTAGGATAACGTCTTTACTAGAGAATATGAGAGAAAGTTTTGAGGGCACTACTCTTTCTTTTTTTATGATGCGAATTCTTAATTTGTGAGTTAATAGAGGAGAGAGAATACGTGAAAAATTAATTAAGTTGCTACGCGAGTGAAATCTTATATTTAAGAAACATCATAAATCATGATATTAAATTTCATTTTGATACAGTTATGAATATCAGGATAAAAATCTTAATATCCACGGTAAATTAGATATGAAAACAAGAACCAGTAAAGAACAATTGCAATAAAAGCACATGTAATTCTACAGGAAAAACAAAATATTTTAAGCTTTCGTCCACACAAGAAAAAAGTTATTCTTCAGAAATTAGTTCTAGTAATGTCTATATGATGTCAGATCTTGTGATTTCGATGACAGCCATCAAGACAACGATACTTCTAGTCTTTCCAGAAAACTTATCACGTTTTAGCTTCTCTGGAGTATTATTTATGGAAGAAGCTTTTCTGCCATGATCTGATGCGATATAAACACGATTTCATACTTTTTGTGTCCAAGATCAGTTCTTTGATACATCGTCTTGCGATACCAAGAAATATTTGCAGGAATGATAAGGCATTCTATGTTTTTTTACTGACTGAAACATTTCTAGGGACGCAGCTGGAGTTTGTTGATAGCAATGGGCGCCTTTTAAAGCTAAAAAAGTAAGCAATTCAAAGATACAATATTTGGAACAAAAGGAAAAGAAATGGTTTTGTTAGACAAATTTTCGTTCGTGGTATTTTAAATTTTTATAGCAAGAATGTATAGCTGTATTTATCAAAAGTTTTATGGCAGCTAACATTGTATAAAACCAGCTTACGAAATTACGTAACAATGTAAAAATGTAATTGAAATCCAGCATTATATGAAAACAAATTTTGCAGTAAATGTATTAAAGAGAGTAACACATAAATTTCAAATAATTTTTCATTCACTATTCAATTTTTAATTTCATCGTTGAATGAAAACAATGCCTTAATAATTTCTTGATTAATGCAGTAATGAAAAGAAATTGAAACAGTTAAAGAAATTTCAAATTAAAATGTGAATTAATTTAAAGATCACTGTTTTTTAAACTCTCCCATGCTATCTGTTGCCTTATCCAGTTTTTTGGCATAAATTTTTAAATGTATGTAATTTAATTCATTTATTTCATGCTTGTAAAGATAGAATTTCGTAATCAACTTTTCACTCACTTCATATTGAAATTAGGAAATTTCTCCCAAATTAGACTTGTAGTAGCTTCAGATTGAGATAATAAAATTGCAAAGAAAATTTTAAAGCCTGTAATTATTTCTAATTCATTATTTATACCGTATACTACTACAGGGAAAACATAAAGGCTTTTAAGCGTTTAATAACCATTTATTGAATAAAAATTTTATGCATTAAATGACTGCCTGCTATTGAAATAGAGAAAACTATTTCTACATAAGTTATAGTCCTTTCTTTAAATCAAGTTTGACTGCTTTTTAAGGACTTATCTGTTTTATTCACTTGCAAAGGATAAGACCTTACTTGCTATCTTTTCTCCCACAAACAAAATGCAATTAGGAAGAGTTTCTTCTAATTGTTTAAAATTATATTAATTCAAACTCCTTTAAAAATTAATAGCTCCTAGTAGACTTACTTTTCTTGCAAAATAATATGTCTACGCACAGACATCTAAAATTAAAACAACAACAATAAACTAAATTTTAGTACTATTAATTTGCGAAAACAACATACAGAAGATGGAAATATTTCATATCAAATGCTTTAGCTCTTATCCTATTGTATGACTTTGTAACATCAAGAAAGTTAGGAATACTCTAAATGATCAAATTTTTTTAAATATTTTATTGGCGGAAAAGAACTAAATGAAAGCAATAAAATTTTATAAAAATGAAAACGAAGGTTGAACAAACGAAAACTTCTTTCTCTCTCTTTTTAAATCTATATCAAATATCTTATTTCAAAACTTATTTGCTAAATTATTTAAATCGCTATTTCAACCTTGAAGAATTTTTTCAAAGATTAATGATGGCAAATTAAAAGTATTCATTATTGGTATTATTTATATTGTTGGCATATTAACCCTTTTTACATACAATGAATGTATCTGATTCTTTGTTCAAAATATTAAAAAAATGCTTAAATTTTTAATTAAATCAAAGAAGGAATTAAAAATATAAATAGCATTTTAAACGGTAATAAATGTTTGGAATATGTTGTGCAGCTCAATTATCCGGTTAAACAAATTCGTATATATGGAAGGACAAAAATGAGGGAATGAAACATTTCCCCACTTAATATCAATATTAAATAAATAGGAACATAATTTATTCGGGAATGGGATATATTATATTGTAGAAACACAAGTAAAAATAACAATCGTTACCTTAACGAGGACAGAGCGAAATATGTATTTTTATATTGCTATTTTTCATCATTGTAAAGAAATACTTTTTAATAAATTCATTCATTCATTTCCTAATATATTTAAATTCTAAACCTCGAAATAAGTGTGTGTTTTCGATGACAACATAATACTTAAAAGATTTCTTAGTTTCAGCAACATTTAGCCATCTAATTTTATTTAGTTTCAGGACAAAATGAAAAGCATTGCATAATAATGAATGCGAGGAAAATATTACATGATACAAATTTTTTTTAAATTAAATATTTTAACGAAAAATTAAGAAAAAAGAAAAAAAAAATGTTTTTAAAATCTATACTTTTTTAATGTGTTTTGATATAGAAAAACGTATTGGATTTTTAGAAATGAAAAAATGGAAGTAGGGAGCACTGAAAATAATGCAATAAAGAAATTGCAGTACAGTGAATATGGAAGAAAAGAATATTCTTAAATATTTATTAAAAATGAAGATATATTATGAATGCGAATAAAATCTTAATTACAGAATATTTATCTTGAAGCTTGAATCTTGCTTAATTCCCTTATACTTTTAATTTTGGACTGAAAACATTTTCACATTTAATTATGTTAATATTAAATGTGAAAATGTTTTTTTTTTTCCAAAAATCAATTTCCAAAAATCAATGTTTTTTATTTTCATCGTTAAAACATTTCAGTTCATTTTGTTTACATAAAAATGGTTGAAATTCTTGATTATACTGATCAAATTAACTTGAATTATAATATATATCGTGATAAATTTCAAAGAAGAAATATTTTTTTAAAGAAAAAAGGGAAAAGGGATAACTAAATCTACAATAACTTATTTCGAAGGTTTAGAACAAGAACTTGGTTACAACTAGACATTCTTTAAATGGAATTTAAGAAAATTGATCTTTTTCTTCTTAATAATCTCAACTTATAATAAAGATGAAATTGTGTGTATGTGCGTTAATACTTCAATGCTGACACTCGACAGGCCAGATTGTTTGACTTAGAACTTCCAAACTTGGCCCAGATATATTTAGAAGGTGAAAATGTGACCAGGGAGCACGTTTAAAAATTTTAATTAACAAAAAATAGTTTGATGATTTCTAAAAATATTCTCATAGAAAAACTATTTTTATACCGTTTAAAAGCTCAAATTTTTTTTGAATAATATCAGTTTAGTTAAATATAAAATTAAGGAAATTAAAACTTATAGATTGACGTTATGATACCTCTAAGTAATTTATAGATGGATCCTACATAATAGAGCTACGATATCATATTTTTTTCCATTAGAATAGTTCATATGTACAATGAATTTGTAAAGATTAAAATAACACAGCTTGTCTGATAATTTTATAACGTCATGGATAGATAGATAGATAGATATGAAGTTTTATCGGAACAAATGAACTGAAATTAAATATAACTATTATCTCCGGCGAACCAGCTGGTCACCAAAAGTGACTAAAATATAACAATAATAACTAGCTTCCGACATTTGATTCCCAACTAATCGAATTTATCAATACAGCATAAATATTTTTAAGTAATTACCAAAGATACAACAATTACTCTTATTTAACCCTTGTTTTTAGAAAAATGCCTTGGTTAAAGTTGTAGAAATGTTTCAACAGAAGTTCAAAAAATAAAAGTGAATTTCTCTGTAATTTCAGAAAAGGAAAAAAGTTGAAGAGTTTTAACATCGGAACGCTTCCTTGCTAAACCCAAAATAAACGTTTTCATTAATATGAGATATCAGTATTATTAAAAAGAATCCATAGACCTTTTATTAAGTATTATTATTGTATGAAACTCATTTTCTTCTTTTAATAGCCTGTTATAATACTAAAAAACAACGAATTAAAGGACATATCAGATTTCAAAATTTCTCTTCCGTTTCCTTTAACAAAACGGCTAATGAGGTGAACATGATATATCACTTCAAATTTTACCTTAGTATATTCCATATTCCATATATTCCACATTCCATATTATTTCCATATTTTTTTTCTGAAACCATCTTTATTGACTTCTTATTCTTATTGTCTCAATACCATTTTGCATACCATTCCATGTGTGATAAAGAAATAATTGCAAAGCATTTTTATATGGAAATCATGACTACAACCATCATCGTCACAGTCATCACCACCTCCATAAACTTGCAACAGAAGTAAGATAGCACCATCGCTACCCTAAACATAACTAGCATCAAGATCATTACGGAAAAAGTCTAACGGTAGTCTTGTTCTGATGTAAAGCTTCGTAAGTTCTCAAAGACATTCCACGATCTCCTTTTCCAACTTTTTATCGGTTAACACCTGTTTATGTATTCATCATAAAGAAATAAAATATATACGTTATAGAACTCCATATTTGCATTCCGTTAACATGGAAATATTTAACAATATATCATATTATGCACACACAGAGAAAGAGAGAGTTTAAGATGAAAATATGAAATTTCCTTCGATCTTCATTGACCGTAAAATATTAAAAAACTTCAAAAATAAGTATAAATTCATACAAATACCAAACTCTTCACTGTTTATACAAATACTGTTTAAAACATGCATTTAAAGAGTAATAACAAAATGACGTTTTGCTTTATATATCTTATCAGTTAGTCCTGAAACAGATTTTTTTTTTGTATTTATTTCTAATGGCCCTTGTCATTGACAAGCCCGATGACGAAAGAGAAATTACTATTTAATCCGAATTGTGCATCTCTTGTTTATTTCAGCAGCGCCATCTAGGGCCAAGAGTATGACTTAGCTACTCACGCGTCATAATCCTTTTTATGGGGCGGGTTTCCTTCGTACATTTCATTCACTCATCCAAAGATCGTAATTTAGACCTGGATCAGAGAAGGATCATCTCTGAACCAGTACCCCCAGTTGTATTATTCTCGACATGGAGGACTTTGTGACTACGATAGATTTAATCACGTGCCAGTCACCGCATACACGGAGATTCTTCGGCCAGTGGGGTGTGAACTCGCAACCTAAGGGACGTGAGTCAACGCCCTACCAAACCAGGATATTTCGGCATTATAATTTTTAACTTCCTTTAATGAATAAAAATGAGCCTTATTTTTAATTATATGAATACTCGTGCATTTTTCTAAATAAAACAATTATTTTAGTAAAAATTCTCAGGGCAATCATCGCATACTTTATATGAAAAATTGAATTATCCTGATATTTTAAAAACATGGCTCAAAAGTTTATCTGAACTTAGATCACTCAACTAAATGGACAGAAAAAAAATATCGATGCTGTTGTATACCAATTTAACAGAGGAAACATCCCTTTCGCCAAAAAGATGAAAACTCGTCTCCCATTTTCTGTTATAAAGTAGGATTTACTCTTTTTTTTACTGAAAAAAATAACGCAATCAGCAAAAAAACAGCCGTTCCTGCTTTTTTTTCTGGAAAAAAATAGCAAAGCGAAGATATTTTTCTTTAGAAAAGTGTATTCTGAGAATTTTCATTGATAGAAAAAGGAGGCTTGAGTTTTCTTCCGAAACGATTTTTTGGGGAGCCTGTCTGATGGCAGATCTTCTGATGGTGATGATCTCCATCAAGAGAACGACACTTGTGGTCATTCCAGAAAAGCCTTTGTGACGCATTTCGGCCCATGGAATGTCATTACTGAAGGAAGTTTCTGTCTCATTACTTAGAATGGTGTAAATACACTACTGGATTCTTCGAAAGCAAGTCCTTCCTTTAAAGCTTTGTTCGCGTAATGTCGAGAGTAGTTTCATTAGATAAAGACTGAACTGCTCACAGCAAGCGTCGATGGAATTTGTAACTTTAGATGCACTTTAAAACTAATCAAAATAAACACCATTCACTAATATGGTATTTTATACAAAAATTGGATTTCCATCTAAATGTTACAAATTGTTTTTTTTTTAAAGAAACCCTTTTCTTTTAACGACGTAGTTCAAAGGTTGTATGATGTTAGTAAACATTATAAAGTCAGTTTAGGAAGATGGTAGTCATCAATGTAAAAATATACAAAGAATACTATATTTAAAGTTGTAAATAATTTTATGATATAATTTATAACACCATAAAATTTTTAGAAGAGATTACATTGTCGAGAGTTTGTGGAAATATTTGTGAAGCCTTAATATAGGAGATTTTTTCTCCGGCTAAGATTATGAGGCTAGAGGTGAATAGCATCCTTAAGCTGATCGCAAATTATAGTTGGAAGGATTAAAGAACTTATGTAATTGCTTTCTGCATAACAGCAAAAATCTGCTTGGGAGATTTGGTCTGGAGAGTATAAAATAATAAATGAAATAGAATAACTTTTCAGTGTTATATGGAAGATGTCGGTATCATGCAAAGTTGCCGCATCGTATAATGAAGAGCATCATCCTGATATGGGAGTACTTATATGAGGTACAAATTTATTTAAAGATAATACTGTGTCTCATTTCCACCTAATTTTGAAATGCCGTCAAAGACAAATGTCTTTGAAGAATTTTCTTGTTTAAATATGCTTCCATTATAAATAATTATTATCAATTAAATTGTAAAATTAATTTGTGTGTTTTCTTTCTTAGAATGAAGAATTTATCATTTTTTATTCAGATTTCTATAGAAAAATATTTCGCTTAACTAAAGTTTTATTTTAATAGTAAAATTCAGAAACTAAATATGCTCTTTAAATGAGGCTCTACAAGTGTTCTAATAATTGATAATTTATAGAATTTGTATTTTTTTCTTGTACATTTATTTTCTGGAAGTAGAATTAATAACTTTATGTCTGCGGCCATTTGCGGTTCATTCACTCTAAGCAGCGGGCTGCTTAATATAAAATCCCCAATTATTCGTTACCCTTGTGGATATTTTAAACATTACATTTTATCTAAAATGCACGATTATCTCTTTATATGATACTTTAAAGCACAAAATGCTGGTGTCAAAAACGTTATGTAAAAAACAGGCTGTTCATTCTATTAAATATAAAGATTTCATTTGAATATACGACTAGCCCTTTGCGTGAAGAACAAAATAGTGGTGTCAAAAATGTTAAAAAAAACTGTTAGTGCAATTATTAGTATTATAAGAAAAATAATTTAATCTGAAGAAATATTCCTCCTTAATATTTTACTTTATTTTGATGATAATTAAGCAAACAAAATAGTAAAGAATTATCTTACTTCGTATTAACATCCAATTTGAACCTAAACTGAAAAAGGCGAAAAAAATTTAAATATTTCAAGTCCATTAGATTATTTCTTTTTCGGAAATATGTCAAACTTGAACTGATTGTTGGAAAGCGACGAAGATAGACAAAACAGCTGATACGACTACCACTTACATTTTCGCTACAAGCTTGATATTCTGTAGTCATTATTTAGGGTTAGCGCTGGCGTTACACCATTTTTCCTCTCAGAAAATTTTTGTCCTTTGTTCCTTCTTTGAGATACACCACTGGAAGAAAAAAACGAATAGGGAAGGCTCTTGTTGACAAGATAATTGCTGTTGTTGGTATCTTCGTGAATTAAGAAGAATGGCTAGCCGTTTTTTACCTTAAAAAAGATGTTTCGTAGAAGTTTGTTGTAAGACGTCGAGTAAGCACCTTGTGTGGTTTCGTATTATTAAAACAAAAGTAATCGGGAGAAAAAGAAGATGGTGTTCAATTACTTGCACTTTGTAAATGTTCTGCGGCTTTTTCTTATTTCTCGCTCCGTTAAAAATAACGCAAAACTTTCATTTCTTAAGAAAAGAACCAGTATTACTACCACTTTAAAACACTGTCAGTTTAATTGATCAAAACTGGATATAAAGGACGAGAAGCAGTTGAAAGAAAATACTATTAATCCATAAATCCTCTTATTTCAGATGTAAAAATACGAATTAGTCGAACAAAAGATCTATATTAAGAATGAAATTCTTATTCATTTTTTCTTCCCCATATATGTAGTACTGAGTAAGTATAGTAAAGTGAACCCGATATTTTTACGTTTTAGTGTGTTTAAAAAACGCATAATTGGAAAATGCTCGTTTGTCTATATGAGAAAGATAATTTAAAAAGGTTTTGAGCGACGAAATTGAAATTGATATACGATCTTTATACCAAATTTCTAGATTTATCAAACTTAGAATTCCTATATGCAGATTTTATTCAATCTGTTTGAAAATAAGTTGTAATAACTACTTAAGGAAGTGAACTACAGAGATAAAATACAGTACATAGATTTAACATGTGTAGATAGATACCTATCAATTTTCCAAGACAGATTCATCAATTGATCGAATCGTCTGTCAATCTGTACTTTTAGAAACATGCAAGCGCGATAATGACTAAATAAACACAATGATTTTAATATATCAATTATGTGCCATTTTTTTGTTTCAACCGATAGCAAAAAAGATGTTTTTCAAGTATTATTAAAGCATGATAAAGATTAACAGCCGAAAAAAAATCTCGCCATGGATCACAAGATATATTAAACAAGAATGCTAAATTCACTCAAAGGTTTATATTTTGAGACAATGCCCTTCAGCGAGTCTTCTAGAAAAACACCTTTATTAGAGGGTGCAGGACAGTTTTGTGGAGACATCTTCCTTCTGTTTGTAATGTGAAATGTTTGGAATAGCAGTCCTTGGGACATCTTATCTAATTCGTTTAGATTTTGCTTCATAAATATTCTTCATATTGCATCATAACGTTTAAAGGTTTAATATATAAAATTAGAAAGCCTCTGAAGAATATCTTGCGTTATAAATCAATAAACAGAAACCTGTAAATCATGCCATTAAAACTGAAGAAAGAAGCTTATGTCTTGTTTTAAAGCAAAATGGCCATTTTGTAGCGATCCTGACAATTTTGAGTCATCCGACAGTGGAGACAACCGAGCCAGTATCTTCTCACCAAACTTTCACACCAGTGTGAAGGTATTTAAAGCTAACTGGCTTAGTATATATGAAATCAATTTACACTATGATTCTTCAATGTAATAAGTATTCTTTTTCCTTTAATTGGAAGCCTAAATTTCTAAACCTTTGAAATGTATACCTTGCCCTCAAGAAAATTAAAAAGAATGCATTGTAATGTTATTAAATAAGTAAAAATATAATAAAATACCGATGAATTACTGTCCTTTTAAATGCAATTTGTAATATGAGCTTAAACTTCCGATTTTTTTACCATTATAATAACTTTTCATTACAATTATTTTCAATAAATTTCCTCCATAACGATAAACTTTCGGTAAGATGGTTGTTTCTTGGGTAGGTACTTTAAAACTATAGAGTGAGTTATTAACATTTCGGCTACTGAAAATACCTGCTATGGTAGAGGCTGTTCTGTAGTGGGTGTTATCCATTAGGGCTCGGGTTTAATTTTCCGTCTTTGTGCTAATGCGGCGATAGTCATTCGAGAAGGCAGGATCTACTCTAATTATTTAAATCGTTCTTGCAGACGATACCTCAAGTATAAAGATGTTATTAAACGTAACAATAGTCAAGTTACCGATAAGTATATATGTGCTCGCTTCCTTAATGAAAATAGAATAGTGAAGGACTAAGTTTATTTCAGTACCATGAAGAAATGTACCAATGCTGGAAGAAACAGTTTATGGCTGGTGATGCTCATTAGGGCTTGGCAGTTTTCCCGTTCAAATAACAATTACCAATCAATGTACAGTGGCACAAAAAATTGAAGACACACCTTACTTTCATTTGATAAATCCAACTTTCAATCGAAATAACACATTAACTAGAAGAGAAAACGTGTTTTTATTTTCACACGTAACAAAAGGGTTAATTTACAGTAAAAATGACAAAAATTAACAAAAAATATCTAAAATTAAAAATTTCACAAGTATTTGAAATAAACATAGGCAGAGTTTTACCTCAAAAAATTAAGGATACACCAATGAAATTTTTGTGATATACCACATACAAAGACAGTTTCAATATTTGGTTGCATGTCCTTTGACTTTTATAATGTCCTCCAAACGTCTTGGTACCGATTCGACCAATTTTTTGGTGGTATCTGGAGATATTTTATCCCATTCTTCTTGTAACACTTGCTTTAAATGGGCTTTGTTCCTAATTTGGTGTTTTTGGACCGCTGTTTCGAGTGTGTCCCACAAATTTTCTATGACATTGATGTCAGGGGACTGTGGTGGTGTGTGCAATTGCTATTTACAACGAAAAAGACATTACATTTTGACATTACGTGCCGTATGTTTGGGGTCGTTGTCGTGCTGAAATATAAAATTTCTATCTAAACCCAATTTTTTGCACTTTTTTTAAGATTGTTGTGGAGTATATCTATATAAAACTTATGATCCATTAGGCCATCTATAAATACTAAATTTCCTACATCATTTGAAGCCTTACAACCCCAAACCATGACGGAACCACCACCATGTTTAACTGTGGGAAGTAAATTTTTTGGATCCAAAGTGGTGTTCGGCTTTCTCCAAAAGCTCCGAAGACCATCACTACCAAAAATATTGTATTTACTTTCATCACTAAGAATAACTTTCTTCCAAAATTTATCTGTCTTGAATTGATGAGTTTTTGCAAACTCCAAACTCTTTTTCTGTTTTTGTAAGCTTATAAAGGGTTTCTTTCGAGCTACTCGACTGTTATATCCAGCATGACTAATCACATTTTTCACAGTTTCAGCACTAACACTTCTGCCCATTATTCGAGAAGTTTCTGCAGCTAATTTGACTGCACTTAGTTTAGGATCAATCTTGATATCTTTCAAAATTTTCTTTTTGGCTACATCATTCAGAATACTTTTCCTTCCTCTTCCACTTTTATTTTCAATTAATCCGTCGATTTAAATTTTCCAATGATCTTCTGGACGCATGAGTAGCTTCTACCGACAATTCAAGCTATTTCACGATAAGATTTTCCTTTCTTAAATAACTTTGATATAAATTTTATTTCATCAATACTGGTCTCTCTACGAGGAGACATTTTCCATTTAAATTTGAGAATTTAAATTCACAGAACCAACTTCAAAAGACAAAAATAACAGTCGAAAAAGTTTAAGATAAAATTGCCCAAACTTAGAATATGATAGTAGCAAGTAGAAAAATATCTGGTGGTAGTTAAACAAAAATTTCACTGGTGTATCCTCAATTTTCCGAGGTAAAAATCTACTTATGTTTATTTGAAATTCCTCTGAAAATTTCTTTTAGAATTTCGCAGTTGATTTTTTTTACTGTTAATTAAATCTTTTATGTATAAGAATAAAAGTACGTTTGTACTTCTAGTTAATGTGTGATTTAGATTGAAAGTTGGATTTATCAAGTAAAAGTAAAGTAAATCCTCCATTGTTTGTGCCACTGTAATTCCTAATATCTATATGCAATGGAGTAAATCATTTACGGTTAAATTTCGTTTTCAATTAAATTAGCATATTCTTTAACTGCATCTATATCAGCTATATATTTAATTGGATCATCTCGTATGTAAAAGGCGCATCTAGCGTTTTTTTATAAACTCCATTTCTAAATTTTATTACGAAGAGTGTGCCCTAAAGCAATCCTTAAATCAGAAACAAAAAGATTTTAATATATTATATGCACGAACTCATAGGGAAAAAATAGAAGAATTAGATAAATTTAAAAAGGAATCGGTATCACGTCATTTCAAAGTTATGGATTTATACCTAATTTGTTAACAAGTATATCCGATTTACCTCGTATCGAACTCAGAAGTGTATGGCAAATAAATGGAATATAGTTAATACGTAAAAATTAGATTCGTTTCAGATTTTCTACAACTTTTTGTTTTCAACCTAAGGAAATACTTAAAAGGGCAATATACCATAATATACATTTTCAAAAATTGAATTTAACAAAGATATCGAAAAAATATCTAGAGATACAAGATTTAAACATCAAAAATTTTAATTGGACTTCTAAAAGCTAAACCAATTTTAAAAGAATTCATAATTTGGTTTTAAAAATTTCTTTACGGTAATTATTTTTAAAATTATGGCCCATAGAAATAATGAATTAAAAAATGGATAGCTATTAATTGGCTAGAAATATCTACATTTGTAAAGCAAGAGGTTTATAATTGTCGAAAGAATTTCATACAATGGGAAATTAAAATTAATGGAGAAAATTAAAATAATTAATTTTTTTTTTCTTGTTGTACTTGGGAAGTCACCGGGTTCTTCTATATCTATACTTATAATAAAGCTCAATGTGTGTGTGTGTGTGTGTGTTGGCGCTCTACAGGCCAGACCGTTGGACCTACAGTTACCAAATTTGGTACATGTATACCTTGGAGGTCGGGAATGTGCACCTCGGAGCCCTTTTTTTGAATTTTTAATTAGAATTTGAATTAATTAAAATTTAAGCGAAATTTCGACGTTTTTCCGCTATAACTTCCGAAAATAGTATCGCACAAACATGATTTTTACATCAATTTAAAGATTAAAAAATTAGCTTTCTAATGGTATCAGTGTTTTAATGTATAACTTAAGTCTCTATTTTTAACGAATTTTTAAAGAAATATTTTAACTGTGTTTTTTTGATCACGTGACCGGATAAAAGAAAAGAAAACAATGACGGAAGTTCAAATAATAATAAAAAAACTATCATCGTAAATCAAGTGTAAAGAAATGATACTTTCAGCACGGGACTGGATAAAATAACATAAATATAAAAAGTGATACTTTCTAAAAAAATAAATGCAAGGCAAAGGATTCTATAATCGTTTGCAATATCTAAATGATTAATTCAATAAATCTTCTTTATTTATGGTAAACCTGATTGAATTTAGACAGGATATGCATTGAACTCCCGACCTAATGGCATATTTCTATAATTGTTTGCAATATCTGTATCATTAATTTAATAAATTTTTTTTTCGCTTTTTCGCTTTCTTTCAAAAAACCTATTTAATATTTTGGCAACATCACCGAAAAATACATTTTTAATATTTTGGAAGCATAACCGATAATTAAAACTGACTGATTTATAAAATTAAAGAATATTATCAAGAAAACGGGTTCTTTTAGAACTTTCCGTCCATCATCTTAAAGAAAATATTAATTTCAGGCCAATAAATGCCCGGAATTACTTCAAGGCTAATGAATATGTGATTTTATTGAAAATTTTAGAACGCATTACTCATGGCGAACCAGCTGGTCGCTAAAGGCGGCTAGTTGAAAATAAAATCCAATAAGACAATAGTATATGCAGTAAAACAATCTCCCGTAGAATTCTAGTAGTTTTACTAACTAATGGATTATTGTGCCCTTGCCCTGAAGAAAACTGTTAGTACATACAAATCGACCATGAATGATTGATTCTGGCGAGTGATGGAAAGAATAGAAATTAATGCTCTTAGAAAGAATTAAATTCTATCATGAAAATTACATCCAGGAAAAGGGGTTATCAGACTAAACATTTGAAAAAACCTACTCATTTGCCTCGAAATTGTTCTAAAAGTCTTGAATACCCTCTTAACTGGTCTACTTAGCTAATATTGGGTGGTTTTTCTCCAAATAAAGAAAAAAAGTCCTGTAATCTGCAAATAGTTTTGATAATCTACTTTCATCTATATTAAGATGGATTAGAAGTTTATGTGATTTTTCAATTTAATTATAAAAAAGGATTTGAATTTCATTAAAATAAAAATTTTAAACAAATTTAGGGGTTCTAAAATATGAACCCGTGTTATAATTCCTATAACAAAACTATACCCCCGAAGTTCACTTGTAAATATTACAAGAAAATTTTAAGAATTAAAAATAAAGGATATTCCTAAATGTGAATTAGATTCATAGTTTTTATAGTACTGTTTCAGGATCCCACGCTTCCACATTTTGTTTTCATGATTTTAACACCATAAGAAAAAGTGGTACAGCAGTAACCAACGTGGATCTGAACATGCAATATATGTCAATATGTATGCATGAAAGAGGCAATTGCATTAAAAATAATTTCTTTAAACGGACAGTCTGAAGAGACGCAATGATTCAGGCTTAAGTATATTTCTGTATTGATTTATTATTAGCAAAGTTTAAGTTCTTGATTATAAAGTTATATTCTTAAAGTTTGAAAATATTTAAACTGAAGTCTGCCTACACTAATATTTTATCAAAATCGTTACAGTATACTTACGATGAATTTCTCTAGGTTCAGCAATATTTACCGAGTTGTTAAGTTGTGTCATACACGATCTAAAAACCATGCAGTCATTCAACTTGCAACTACTTACAAAATTTAGCTCTTGTTTGGATAAAAAATATTCGCCGAGAAATGTATTCTCGAAATAGTTTAATTAAAAAATAAACTTCTCAGTGGGTTTACAATACATTAAGGTGCAAGATTGATTCTCGAAAAATAAAATTTTAGCGATTAGTTTCATTTCGTGAATTCAGAATTTATTTGCGCAGAAACAGCGATCATATTTCTTGCACTTACATTAGTAGTTTAAACAGAAAATATTCAAAAGAAATTTTTTTAATCCTAAAATAAAAGCTTCTGGTATTGCACTAAAAGGAATTTTATACAATTCCCTAAGCGTTGGAATATGCTTGCCATGCTACAGTCATGCATCACAATTGATAACTAAAGATGTTTCCGAATTATTGCTGCTATGAAAAAAAAGTCATTTATCAATCTGAAATTGATTGAAATTATTGGGACAGCAAATATTGCTTAAAAAGAGGTTAAGTTACAAATACACTGCATAGATAGAGATAAATAATGGTATTCTTGATAACTAGGTATTGGATGGCAATGTTCTTTGAAGAAATAAATTTCAACACGACAGCTACCATTAAAGTATGAATTCTAGTCATGAGAAAGATTTAAAGTTGGCATCCGAGATATGCTACATGGATCTTGAATCCGATTTGAACAATTTTTGTTCTCAAACAATTTTTGGAATTTACTTCAAACAATTTCAGGTTACTTGTAATAACATTTCAACTTCGATTAATATGGTGTATGCTCGATTTGGCTTCATGCTTCAAAATTGTGAATTAAAATTTCTCGAAGATTACGATTGAATAAGAAAGTACGGAAATGAAAATCTGAAATTTATGGCGAAGTCTGAAGAACGATATAGATGTCTGCACAATAAGATGAGGTCGAGTTTGGCTGGACTCCAGTTATCTTACTAAAAGTGGACTAATATTAGTCTCGCACGTATTTAAAATTACAAAATTTTCCTACTAAATCAAATATAATAGTAATAACTATTAAAAAGCAAGTCAATTCACTCAAAACTCTAATATCCGCATTTTCACTTTATATTGTATCATTTTTTAAAGAAATTTAAATCTTAACTCAATGACCTTTATAGATATGGGAAAAACCAACAAAATATGAAGAAACTTATTTGCCAAAGCATACCGTACATCAAGAATACTTTTATATTTGCTTTACATTTTGAAGCACACAGTTACTACCTTTAAAAATACAAAAAATATGGACATTAAACGAATGCTCTGCAAACATTTTCTAACTATTATAACGTTATGAAAATATAAATAGTCAATATAAAATCAAAAAATATCGGCTTTAAATTTTTATCTTAAAGTTAAACTTAAAAATTGTGTTAAAGAATTCCTAAAAATATTCTAAACCTTGTGGATATCACAAATAAAAATACGACACAGTTTATCTCGGAGAGAACTAGCTATAAAATGCTCCCTTTAAAACTTAAATTACGAATTCGCTAACATTCAATTCAGTTGATCATTTTAAGTATAAAACCGTCAGCGCTTCATTATAATGGAAAAACTATTCACTTAGAAAATTTATGCCCAAGTTTCAGATTCTAATCCCTGGAATTTCTTTATGATGGGAGCATTTTAAAGTACAGAAGTAAAATTAAATCTCGCATCTACATAATTAAAAGAGCATATTTATAATTAAAGAACACAACAATCTTATAGTTTTGACACTCTGCGAGTAGCGAGAAAGGTTAGAAATAAAACTATGCACAATATACATCGATGGATATTAGTTACAAATAGGTAATATTTGCATTTCATACGATATTTAAAATTGAATAAGAGTTCAGTTTAACAAAAGTTGGCTATTATTTTAGAGATGCCACTGCCTCTCAAGCTTATGGAAATTTTATACCAAACTAGATTTTTTTACATTAAGAAAAATGCTCTTATTCAATAAATTTGTTTAAGTAATGATATACTATTGCCACTAATGTACAGGTATTTTGATATTTAATGACAAAAATGCATAACTCTAGAGTTTTTCAACAAACAAATTCAATTAAGAAATGAATTTAGTATCGTTACAGTGATAATCCTGCAATAATTTAGACATTGAAAGCAAGATAAGTATATACAGCTGTCATCATAAACTCTGAGATGTTAATATTGAGACTTCAATAAACTGATTATCAATAGAGAAAGTAAAATTCTAAGTAATTGTTCCATTCGAGTTTCTTAAAGTGCAAACAAAAACGCAGTTAAAAGTTATTTGCATGTTTTAATTTTAAAGAACACTGTATTGTATTGAATAATGAACATTTAAATAGGTTGTATGATGCATTTATAGATTCAATTTTAATCAATTTTCCTTTTAGTTTCCGAAGTTGAAATGTTCCAGTATTCAGCAAATGATAAACAAGATATTAACTCAGGGGATTTGAGTCGTAGCAAGCAATTAGAAGCTTGATAAAGTTTAAGGGAAGAGTTAAATAGCAGCAATAAAACTTAATCAGTCTTTTAATAACATTTTCAAGATCTTTATTGGATAAAATTCATCTTTTATCAGAATTTAAATACGTTTGTTTTGAATAAATCAACTATCCTCATTTCAAAGGACCCCTATTTCGTTAAATAATCTTGCGTCAATACTTTGTTGAAAGGAGTTAGGAAATTTAATTTACTATGGACGAAATTACTTTCATTTGGCGGAATCTATTTTGGTTATCCATGTTTGGTTTATCAAAAAAACATTTTAGAATGTTTAGCTGTGTTTCAATGAGAATGAATCTAACGCTCATTAAGGAAATTTAACAAATTGTATAAATCTCAACTAATAGAAAACGGCGAGCTAACTTACACGAAGTTTGCAACTTTGGGGGAAATTCAAAGATTTAGAACCGAAAACATTGCTTGTCCCTTGACAACCTGATCATTTCAAGCTTCCATGCTGCTAAATTTGAAAGTTAATTGTGTAACAATAGAAAATCTTATTACGTTTTAAAATACTAATTCTTACAATGCAGTAATAAAGATTTAAAAAATTCAATTCAAAGGGATAGGTTAAGTAGTTTCCTCGGAATATTTTAGTAGGAATATAAATGGTAGCATAAGATGATTATTCCACTTTTTCACAACCTTCATTAATTCTGGATTTGTATAAACACACCATCAAAACCGATGGAATTTTTTTTTTATGAACCTTAATAATGGGATGTGCAAATCAAATGTTTCGGCTGAAATATTTGAATTCAATTGACCGAATTCTAAACACAACTACACAGTGCATTTTAAAAAGAACGAGAAATCTCATATCAACCGTTGGATTTCAAATCTCAAGGCATCTAATTCAAAAATACCTTTAAGAGTACAGGAGACCGTCAGTTAACTGGCTACCACAGTTACTGACGATCCTCCACACGCCTAACATCTGAAGTCGCCAAATTCTTAGTTAATTTTGAACCAGAAACGAAGAAAATTTATTGAACAAATTTTTTGAACAAAGAATTTCAACTTGTTATTCGATTTCTCTTCACAAAATTAAATTGCTTTCAGAATTTGATAAAAGTGCCAAGTTAAGGGAATTAAAAATGATTATTAATCAAATAGTTTGTTTACGCCAAAATAAAATGCTTAATATCGATAGCAATTCTATAAGTTTTGCTTGGTGCACCAAATTCTGTAGAAGTCCAAATTCAGTGTGAGCTAAGTTTCGGTGGAAATTGAGAACACTAGTTGGAATTCTAATTATTGTGAGGGTAAGAATTTCATAATACTAGGCTAATATAACCTGGACATAATGTCCTGTCAGTTATGTCAAAGACTGAATTGAAAATTGGGGGTTTCTAATTATACTTTCCACTAAATGCAAAAGCAGGGCCTTTTAAGGAGATAACGATGCACGAGAAATTTAGACATTAAAATGCTCCATCTGGTAAATGTGAACCAGACGTTAGTGTTGACAATCGCTTATATCCAGGAAGATTACTTCGAAAATTCTGTATTTAAAAACTCCAAAGGAACTAGACTGTTAGATAAGTTTATTTAGGAAAGCATATCATTATGCCCTACTTAAATATTTTTCCGATTTACCAACTTAACTTTCTATAACATACTTAAAAATCAAACGTCTGCATTGCAGTAATCTAAAGAATAATTCTAAACTGGTTTGAAGATAATGTATAGATATTATGTCTGAAATATTGATCGTGATGTTGGCCAGACACCACGATCAATAGAGAAGCAAAAGGCCTCCATTTGCTTACCGGCTAAGCAAATTACCACCTTCAATTAAAGGTCACAGAAATCAAATACAAGAACTAGGATGTAATTGACATATTTAAAATCTAAGATTTGTCTAAAGGAAATTGGATTGCATTAGAGCCCCTCATTTCTAATATATCAGAAAATTTTAATTTCTAATTGGGATTAAAATTAGATGTCTGGTTCACATTTTAGAGGATCAATTTTTAAATATTTTTCCTAAGAAATATTTAAGGTATTTTGGTAGTTTCTACGCAATTTGGGTTCGATTTACAATTTCAGACCCGTTCTCAACAGCCTAGCTATTTGAATGTCAGAAAAACAATGTAATACAAGCTTAAAATACAAAGGTAAAGTACGGTAATTAAATTTTCTAATATTCAGAACAGTTTTTCGATATAGTTGGTTACAAGAACGGATAACATGCAAGACTTTTGGAAGCATGAAGTTTTAAGTTCCTCCTTTATACTCATTAAAGTAAAGGTATTGTTGGGGGACCGATCTAGGATGAATTGAGGTAAAGGACCTTAAAATAAAATTGGAAGCTTTGACAATTCTTGCATACCCAAACCTAAATTTAACAATAAGATTAGAGTCAAAATTTCACTTAAGTCATCCACAATTTAATTAAATATTAAAATCGCAGCTAATTTAAGTTGACCATTTGTATTAACTTTCAGAAGGTTTTAAAATTGATCATTAAATCGATTCGAGTTACTCTAAAACTTAGTTTGGCAAGCATTCTCGGGATTTTAGCACTTCGGTGTACAAATTTCAAACTTGATCATTTCATCAAGTGTTTATTTTGTTTACAATAATTTCTAGTCTAGGGGATTAGAACCATTCGGAATTTAATCATTAAGAAGAGAAGTTATAATCTTAAAGTTATGGGAAAAATCCTTCATTTAAGGTTGCTCCTTACATCTAATACAAGAATACCAAATGCAAGTTCTTAAGGCTTGTGCTATCAAAGAGTACAATTTAAATGGAGACCTCAGTTGCAATGACAGCTGAAACAGACTAAAAATATACATCGTCCAACCTTGGAATTTATGTATATCACTTTAACATGAGTTTACAAAGAAAATTACAATTTTCTCACAAACAAATTATTAACAAATGATCAATTGAAGCATTCCTTATCACTAAGAACAATCCGATAGAAGACATAACTAACATTTAAGAGTATACATACTCCCGATTCATTACACTATTTAGTAGTCATTCCAAAAATTATTCATCTGCAACACTTAAGTAAAAAATCTTAAAATGTAAGGGAACTTTAAACTCGTTACTAATTTTTTTGCTTGAGATAAGTTTAGTGAAGATTTCACTTTCAAAAGGTTTAATTTACGTAAACAGCTGCATAGCACATATGGGTAATTAAGAATTGATGCAAATTCAGAGTCAGTTTATTTCGCGACGGGTAAAGTAATTTCAATGCATTAAAATTTAATTAGAAGAGCCGCACGACAAATTATGTGGCTTAAATGAAATTAAAGTTGAAAATTTAGTTTGAATGTCGACGAGATAACAAAAGCACTTAATTCAAGTGAAACGGACTAAACATTCTTATTACAATTCTAATTGAAAAGTCAACTGCGATCGAAAGGAACTTTTATAACTACTCAAAACTAACAAACAAACTAAAGAGACATAAAATTGATTTCGTGTTTTGCAATTCAAATGGAAGCCAATTGTTCAACAAAAATTGTTAGTTCATATTTTGTATGAATTCTACAGTTCCCTTAGGTAGCACAGAGTTGTTTTTAAAATTATAAAATGAAGCAATTAAGATGGGTCACGATAGATAATTCTGCGGATAGATAATTCTATTCATATTTGAATGAACATAATTTCTTCATCTTCGAAGTAATGAGATGCTAATATGAATTATGTCACTTTGTTTGATATTTTAGACTGTTCTACTTTTTTTCTAACTCACATGGCTAATTTAAAAGTGGATCACTACCGTGTTTAACCTAAGCTAGATCTAAAAATTGAATCTTATGGATTATGGAGATTATTTCCGTTTCAAGGCATTTACAGTGAAATGTCCGAATCAGGATAATATACAAAATTTAAAAAAATAGCTTAAAATTCCATTGAATTTAGGTTTTAACGTCTTGGTTTTATCAAAATTCTTTTGAAAATAGCGATTCATTTGTATAGTCTGAGGAGTAATTCTTCCTTTAATTTCACGAGCCATGTTAAGAGTTTTTAAATGAAACGTAAATTTTAACCTATTGTCGTTATGTAAAACTTATTTTCATTATCATTGAAGCTTATCCATAGTCGAGTTTTAGAATTAAAACTGTTAAAATTTAACGCATGTTGTTTCAAGTTATACTACCATTAAAAATTTTTATTTTTCCAACAATCGCTGCCAATGCTGGAAGCACAAATTGCATTTAATCCAAACACTGGCCCACTCCCCTTACTAGCCTTAAAATCGTCACTGATCAGTTATGGCAAATGAAATCCCTCTATACTTGGAATATTAGTTTAGAAATTCATACTCCATTGCCATCTACCGTTAACGCGTTCAATACCGAATCCTTCGGGACCAAGGCTTTCCATTTAGCCTGCCGATCTCAAACAGCCTAAACGGAAAGTCTACAGGGACCCGTATATTGACGAGCTAACTTCCTAGCCAAACTACTCCCCTATTCCTTGTTTGAAAGCTACAGTTATTCCTAATAAATCGATTAAACGTTATTTCTACTTCGAACATAGGCATTTGTAACTATAGAGAACTGCACAATTTACACTAGCACACGGCAAAAAAAATTTAATGTTCTTTTC
The DNA here is from genome assembly GCA_026543055.1 of Argiope trifasciata. Taxonomy (NCBI): domain Eukaryota; kingdom Metazoa; phylum Arthropoda; class Arachnida; order Araneae; family Araneidae; genus Argiope; species Argiope trifasciata. The sequence goes on from JAPMOQ010014991.1 coordinate 252,467, forward strand.
TAAATTCTGCTTTTTATGCTTATATTCAATTCGAAGCAAGTCGAACTATTACAATTAAAATTTCAAAAGTTCTTAATTTAAATACTGAAACCACGAATCGAAAGATGACTGTAAAGTAAGACAAATTTAGTTCTTAATCAACTTTGAGAGGGTTATCTGCAAGCAATGCTGAATTTTGTAAGCTCATTTAATACGTTATAACGCGATCGTTTCAAGAAATGTATTAATTGTAATGCAAGGAAATTGATTAAGAATTTGACATTCTCTTTTCTAAAAATGTGTAAAACCACTCCTAACCTCACTAACGCGTAGAGTTGCCTCACGCGTTAGTGTACCGTATCTCCAACATCAGAGTGATTCAGGCTTGACATAAATTCAATTAGAAATACGTCGTTAAAATTATAAAGCGGATTAGATTTAATGCTTAACATGCGAATTGTCGATACCAAATCGAAATTGGAAACTCATCTGAAGTATTGATTTGGAATCAAACATGCGGTTTAAACGAATACTATTGCATTAATCGCAGGACAATGTATAGAGTATATGAATAGTACTTTGTCAATTTCATTTGAAAAGATTACTAAAATTAAGCTTTCGCGTGCATTTAATTAAATTTTAAAGCAAATTTGAACAATTGAGAATCAATTTAATGAAGTTCCTCTACATATACACGTGTAATTTTAATTTAAGAATGTTTTTCAATTTAATGTATTTAATTGTCCTAATCAATCTCAACATTAAAATCACGAAGGAGCTAAGTCGAGTTCGTTGTCAATTGTAAGTCACTAAATATGCAAGCCACCGTGGTATACATTAAGTTTACTTACAGTTATGTTACGCAGCTACTGCACACCCATTTCAAAGAGTATATATCCGGGAGAAATCTACTTGCATCACATCTTATATCCACTCAAATGCAATGGCTGGAACTGCTCTGGATGCCTGAAAATTGTTTCATATTTTAATATGGGCATGAACAAAACTATTTAAAACTAAGCTAAGTCATATCTATATATTACAACACAAGTTAAGTAAAACAGAAAAATTGGAAGTGTCAAAATAGTGATTCAACAAAAAATTCGTAAATATAAATTTAGTTTTAAAGTTTATGTAACGTTAATGGCTCCATCTTCATCACTGGAAAACTTCGAAAGAATTCAACAGCTAAGATTCAAAATTTGTTTTTTAAGTTTTTTTATGGATTATAGACCCAATTTAAAACTGAAATATCAAAAGTTACTTCCTAGAATGTAAATAAAATTAAATGTTCATAGTAATCCCGAGGGTATGCCCACCCATTTTAGGTGACAATTACGTCAACTATTTTAGTAAAAATTTGAGATCCAATTTATTTTCCGAGTTTGATTGTATCGTGCCACGCAATATGCAAGCATACACCAAAAAGGTCAAAAGTTATGCATGTAATTTTAGAAATGCTTGGTATAAAATAAAATTTAATAATTTGCTTTAAGAGCGAAAACTTCGCGAGTCGTGGCTTCCAAATATCAAATTAGTTTTAACATTTAAAATCACTAAAGAATTTCAATTTTAAAAATATAAAATTTGCTTGCCGTGAAAGTTATCCTAAAAGCATGAAGGTGCCTTGACTTAATCCTTTACCTTGGAGACCGTTCTCGAGGGGAGAATTCAGCACCTCAAGACATTTCGCAAATATTTGAATGAATTTGTTATTTTTTAACCTTAGATAATCCCGCCTTCATCAGTAAACTTGACACTTATTAATCTTTAAACCCAAGCTATATTTCAAATATATGCTGGGTTTTTTTCAAGGGAAATAATTATCAATGTGCATCGAATTTCCGCACCAAACAGCGATGAGAATCGCCTCAAGTTGGGGGCATTTAGTCATGTGGCGAGTTAGATCCGCTTTTCGCGGTTTAAGGGTTAAAATTTATTATATGAAAAGCTTACTTCCTGAGAAATTTGCGTTTGATTGCTAAAGTTGCTACTATGAAGGGTTTACGTAAAAGCTTAGAAATTATCGTAACTTTAATGCAGGTTTCGTAATTTTCGACCTCAGTTTCCGAAATTCTATCGAGTTCTCGATGATTATTAATCAACTGTGAAGTTCCTTAAAATATGTTCTGTGTACGTGCGAAAGCTTTAAAATGGAATTTTAAGTGCTTGCTTTAATTTCAGAGACATTGCAACTGTCAGAGTAGTAACTAGTTTAAGAATCTAGTTTTCCCAGAATTATTGCTTACGTTACTAAATAATGGACAAGAAATCAAAGATATCTCAATCAGCGTACGCATCTTACATTTGCATAGAATGCCAGGGTTATATTTAGGTCTACTATTTAAGGGTCAAGAAAAGAAATTCATAGCTGAAAAAAAATCGACTTTTAAAGAGCAAACTTTAAAAAATAGTTTATTTTTAGTATAATATTATGGTTAACTTATTTCACTTGACATTCTTCATTAAATTGGAAATCTATAAAATTGGGCAGAATCCTTAATAGAAATTTAGATTGATCTAAATTTTCTGTTTGACGTTTATGATTAAAAAATTGCCCTTTTTAAATAGCAATATACTCTAACAAATGAAACTAATTTCTGAACATTTATGAAGTTTTAAAAATCATTCTCATTTAAAATAACTTTAAATACATTAAATCAGAGTTGCTCTTTAACAGGTATTCTGAAGAGTATCATTTGGTATCGAAATCAGCGAATCAAATTCTTCCTGTCCTTCAAATGTTTATAAATATGCATTTATAAGCCTAGATAAACAGTGTTCAGGAGAACTTAAAACTAAAAATTTTAATTGCAGAATATTTTAAACTCGTCTTAGAGAAATTACTATAAAAGTGACATGGCTGACAAGACACTTTGTGAAGAAAGAGACAATTAACTCTAGATACCAATTCTACAAGGATTTAATGGCCAATAGGACAATTTTAAACTTATGAAAGTAATTTTATTCCAGAATGCAAGTTATCTAAAGCATTTAGAAATCACTTGCTCACATTTAGGGAAACCTGATCCAACGATCATCTGGAGTTCAACGGATTCTAGAGTTGCTTTTCTCATTTCATTGTCCACATTATGCTTTGTCATTAGATGTAAACTATTAATTTGAAGAACAATTAATTGGATTCAGGAATTCCTGAAACATTTAAAAGTTTCAGGTCATAAATTTCGCATTTATAAAAGCTAATGCAATCACGATATTCAATTATATACAGTAAAAGCACCTTATTCGCGCTTCCTTCATTCGCGTTTTAACTATTCGCGGATTCAAAAATGCGACCCAATTCCTATATTCGCGGCTAAAAATTTATTCGCTAATCTAATAAGTATACACATAATAGGATTCCAACCCAATATCCTTTGTCAATGCCGTCAAATGGACTAATAAAAAAGTTAAATAGATTTTATTACAACTCTGTCTAGAGTATGTTGTTAAATGCAAACTGCAAACATAGCCGAAATCGCAAATGGAATAGGACGAGATGGGTTCGAACAGATAGAATCAAGTGACATTCAGGAATTGCTTGAATCGCAAGATGAATACCTGACTGAAACCGACTTGGAGGAAATGTTCAATTCACAGCCCATTGAAGAAGAGGCTTCAACAAGCACTGGAAACGCAACATTTAATTTGAAAAATCTTAGTGAAGGTTTAAGAATGGCAAATGAGCTTTGTGATTTCTTTATGAACACCATCCGTCTATGGAATGAAATCTTATTTTTAAAAGGCAAATTTCTAATGCGACTGCTGGATATCAGTCTGAATTGAAGGAGCTTTTAAAAACTGCGAAGCAAGAGAAAATTACAAAATTCTTCAAACCATGTCTAGATTTTAAGACAATTAATCAAGATGCTCAAAAACTTCACTTAAATTGATTTTTTATATATTTATTTTGTCACCTAGGAACGTATCCCCTATAATCCCATATAAGTTACCATTCCGTATTTACGGTTTCTAAATTCGCGGCATATTTATGGAACATATACCCCGCGAATAAAGAGCTTTTACTGCAATTCAAAATACAATTAAATACAAAGTACTTTAAAATTTGACTTCCGTTTTCTTCTTGTCAATAAAACCCTTAAATATAATAATTTAAGTTAATTTATCTTTCTCCTGAAAGATTTTATATGAAAATTAACCGAATGTTTTATTTGAGAAATCCCATTCCCTTCTAGAATGTCTGCACAAAATTAAAAGCAACGATACAATTGAAGTGGATCACTACAAGTTCTTACAGCATTTTAGCAGCAAAGCACAAGTTAAATCCGCAAAGCAATTATTTCAAGACAATTAACATCCAACTTAAAAATGAATATTTTCAATCCGAAAGGGCCAAATCGCTAAACAAAGTTTCTTTTAGATATTTTTACTCTACTAATGTTTACTACAGTCATTCATTACAACCCTTCACAAGCTACTTTAAATTTCGTCTCGACATTGTATTTTGTAATAGTTTTTTCAGTCACAATATCGCAAACTATACAAATGCACAAAAACAGAATAAACTTTAGTATCAATAGTACAAATATTCGTACATTATTCTTCAACAAAAGATTAGATTAATTACGCACATAATATAAGGGATTATTTCATTGCTTTGAGAAGCATAATAAGCATTAACTTTTTCTGAAGACTTCTCCAAGTTTTTAACCAAAATAATGCATCAACTATTTATAAAATCACAGCGAGAATTCAGTCTTGTGCAGAGGAACTCAAGGCAAAAACAAAACAATCTCTGCTCTTTCATTTCAAATAAAGATTTGCATGCATTTCTAATTATAGCCCATAGTTAATTTTGGATCAACTTCGTCTCGCTTCCATCGGTAGACAGATTTCTCAAAACCATTTTACAAGTTTTAAACAACTATAATACATTCGTTTAAATAATCCAACATAAAGTACTGCCTAAATATGATGTCTTGAGAAAAATATGTCAGTATTGTTTAATGTAATAGCGCCCTTGGCTTATTTTATTTTAAAATTAAAATGGATTCACGTGTATGCGCCGTTTTGAGCTAGAAGACTCAACTATATATATATATTGTTTATCCAAAATGCGTTTATTATTTTTAGAGAATTGATTGCAGTATAGCAATATTTAAACATCAAAACAATAGGAATTTGTACCCATGTAAAAAGTTTTCGTCTAAAAGATTTAAATACCCTTTCGGAAGATAATCGATATTTCCTATGAAATTAAACTGAAAAAAAAAACATAAGATTTATTGAACACACTTAATATGTGTTTGAAAGTTCCATGTAAATTTAGGATAAAATATTTTCATGATATGCAAGAATCTAAATTTCCGCTTAAAGGTGTGGTGAACTCGTAAGCAATTTCGGGAGTTAGTAACTGTAAGTGAATAAAATTTTTATGCATACGTGTCGATATAGATACGTCGATTTTCTTTTAAAAATTAAATATTTTTAATAAATAAGATTTTTCAGTTTCAAAATTTTCCGAACGACTAGATTTTTTAATTTTTTTTATTACTCTGTATAAATTTGGAATAAAATAATTTTTCAACTCCTGTTAAAAGCTACTTTTTTTAATAAATATTTTTATGCACACTTACTGAATTTTGATAAATGTTCTATTTTTTCCCCAACTAAAAATCACTTTTCTTTACAAGAACCTCGAAATACCAAATGTAAGTCTTTTAATGGATAACCGAAATCTTCATTCCATTTAATTTTCCCATTTATTTCCTTGAACATTTGAAATATAATAGAAACTAATTAGAGTATCATTGAGAAAAATAATTATAGTGCACTTTTCTCACCCAAGCCTTTCGAACATTCCTTTCATTGAAGAAATGCATTTTATGACACTATTTTAGTTATATATATTTTGAGGATTAAACGGTAAAAATAAAATTTCTTGCCCATTTTCAAACGTTCAAATGTTCCTAGAACAAACAAGGCCGAAAAGGAAGAAAAAATAAAACGGAATCAAAGACTGACGTTTCAATTCTGTAGATTCAAAACTATACTCAATATTATTCAGATATAGGACATGAAATTTATACCAAAGCAGCAGCAGTTACTTTTTCATACCATTATCTTCCCCACTTAAATTAACGGCAACTGATACATACACCCAATTTAAGAAAATAGAACTTTAAAAATATTTAACAGAAGAAAATTTAAGTTCTGAACAAATTAAGAGGACTTAATACGATGCGATTCGAATCAATAAGACAAGTACATTGTTTACAGAAATCAAGATGCAACGTACATTTGAAATGCAAACTTATTAACTAAATAAAACAGTTTGAAGAATTTAATTAACTAAGTAAATAAAATACTTTCAAATGAATGCAAAGGCAGACCGACTTTCAGGAATAAATAGCAAAGTCAATAAGCCTTTCTAGAAAAAATAATCAATTTCAAACATCACACAATGTCCACAAATATTTTTTTTAAATCGACAGATAACAAATATAAAAAACTCCAACATTCGGCGATTAATGTCTTTTAAAGTGTCTTCAATATCAGTCAACCAATCACAACCGATCTAATCAATTACTTCTTTTCAAGGCTATTTCCGAACTACATTTACATAAATCTAATTTCTGTTTGTTCGTTTGAAAATTCCAGTGGCATGGAGATCGAATTTGTAGGATCACTGATTCAAGTTCCGCCTCTTTCATATCTGTGGATTTTCTATACATATTAAATTCAACAGCATTTAGATGTAAAATTTGGTAATAATTTGTAGTTTATAGTAATTACAATAATTATAGTTTACAATAATTATCACATATCAAGAGAATTGTCATGTAGGACACTACGGGAATATTTTATCAAAGGAAAAAAAAAACCATAGTTGATTAAGAATTATCGGAGAACTTTGTAATAATCAATCTAAGCAGATTGAGTCGTAACAAAATATATTAGACCATCTTTTTTACTCCAATTACTCGTTAATTAATGTGAAAGCACCCAAAAGGATTTAAATGATTTAAAGTTATATTTTTTCATTGATAGTGTAAAATTTCATTGACCCTATAAATGATCAAAGTACCATTTTCTACTTTCTTTTTTAAAACAGATGAATTAAATTTATATTTCTCTTTTCAAAAATTTCATGCCTGAAATAGTTTTAAAATCAAAGAGTTTTTATTAAAACCAAACCAATTTAGCGTGTTTCCCTAAATAACTAGCCCTTAATTGTATTAGACTAAAATAATAAATTTCTTAGAGGGTTACTGGAAATATTAATAGAATTAATAGCTGATTCTTTTCAATTTCGGTTATTAATCGCTATTCTGAATCTTTTTCATGTTTGTATATTAGTCTAAATTAGTTCTTCTTCCATTCTTTTGCGCTTTTAAAATTCTTTGCTAGTACTAACCACCCTGATTGCTGTGGGTTCTCTTGTTGCAATCACAACGAAATACAAAGGTGATTCAATTTCCGCTGAATGTCTTTCAGGAAGGCACACAATTCTACGGTCACAGAATGTATTAAGTCAAGTTTAAATTTCTAGATGTCCCAATATCATCCTGTGTCTTCCTCTGAAAACACATACTTCTCCTTCATCACGTGTTTTTGACATCTAACTAGATACACAAGGCTTTATAACTTTTGATTTAAAAAAATGTGAACCTGAGATTTCAAAATAAGTTTGCTTATTTAGAACTAGCTGATACACGGCACGTTGCTACCGCAGAAAAAATAATTTTGGAAATATCGTTTTGAAATTTAAAATAATTGTCTTGTTTAATTAGGATTGATTGAAAGAATAATATTTATTTTCATATAGAAAATGAATAAATTCATTGAAACTGAGCGATATATAAAGGAGAAATGTAAATAATATTAATTCTCTCTTTTTTTTAACTTTTAAGATTCAAGAGCTTTAAGGTAGGCAATATTTTTTTCAGTCTTCAGCAGAAACAAATAACTTTCTTACTGTCCGACTCGTAAGCATCCAGCATAGAACTGGATAGAGTCAGATGAGCAGTACGGCAGCGCATAAGGGACATAAGACAAACATTAATTTTTATTTGTATAGATAACATAATTTTACCATGCCTATAACCATACCGTACGTCCAAGTAATAAGTATTCAAAGTTTTATCGCAATCGGTTGAGCGGCACAGCATCGCATGAGAGACATAAAGACAAACATTCATTTTTATTTATATAGATGGGAAGTTCGCAAAATATTCCAATATTGAATGTAATAATTTTGTTTTTGTTACTCTTAAGGTAAGTTCAGACGAGGCTTATTATTGTCCGCAATAGAAGATCCCACCTACTTTCGGAAAATCACGTGACCACAACGGGACAATGGCAAATGATTGTCCCGTCGGGACAAACGTTGTCCGCGTTGTCTCAATTGTTCACACGGGGACAATGCCGGGACAACAGCAGAGAGACAATGTTTGCGGACAATAAAAAGCCTCGTGTGAACCCACCTTTACAAACAAATTACTAGTTTCAAGTTGTCGTAATTTGAGTTCTGTTTCGCTTTCTTTTTCTTCTTTGTTAACAATCTTTAAATCCAATTTTTTTACCACCAATTTTAACATTAATCTTTACTGTGAATTACTGCTTAATTCTAAGATAAAACGTCTGATATATTAAAGGAATGCAGTGTATACTAATAACCTAATTTATTCATAAAAAGTGTAGATAATTTACAAGGCGATAATTTTTATTAAAATCTGTATTATTGTCAAAATTAAAGACAATTTCAATTTCCTTTAGAATTTATTTTTCACTGAAACACATAAAAGCCGTTAAATTAATAAAAAGTGCAAAATTTCAATTTATGAATTAAACTTTTAAGGTAATGATGTTTTGTTTTGAAAATTATTTCTAAAAATTAATAAATACTTTTATATACAGTTCAATATATAAATGAATGTATATCCTTCATTATTAAGCAAAAAATTATTCAGTGGTTTATTAGATAGAAATTTTTAAAAATATCAAATAATAGTTGTGGCAGAATTAGTTTTCAATTATTGAAAAGTAATATTTTTTTTAAAAAATGGAAATAATTATTTTTCAATAAATTGCCTCAAAAAACAGTATAAAAACAGAATTCCCAAATAAATTGTCTTACTTCCTTTTGTGCAAAAATCAATTCTATGCTTTAATATCCTAAATATTTTTAAGGATCAAACGTACAAAACATTTTTCACTCAACAGAATTTTTTTGTAACTGAATTTGAGAAAGAATTCAAAACATCGTAGATATTAAAGCAAAGCTATTTTTGTGTATGAATGACAAACCTAATTGAAAAGCAATAACTAAGAAAAAAGGTTAAACGTTGATTATTGTAGTTTTCTGCAATAAAAAATAAACATTAATGAATATAAAGTTAAATTTTTTAAATGTTGGAAAACGACTAAAAGCATTTCTAGTCAAACATGTAATCATTCTTTCTTTTTCCAGCACAAGAAAAAACTGAATACAAAAGGCAAGCAAAAGAATAATTAGGTTAAAAGCAAACCAAGAGATTAGTAATAAACTTTTTATTTAAAAAGAGCCTTATAATTTAAATATTAATAAAGAAAGAAAACGATATTTTTTTTCTGAGAGAAAATAAATATCATTTTTATTGAAAAGAAGTTAATTTTCTGTAAAGGTTGAAAATTGAACAATTTGACATTTTTTTAAGCAGTTATTAAATTTTGCTAGAATTTGGTTTTTAAATCTCGCATAAATGCTAGAATATTATGCTAATCAGAGATTGAAATATTCTTGGGGAGAATATTTCGAATAGTGATTAAAATCCCTTATTTTTAATATGCATTAAGATTTTCACTTGATGACTAAAACTTTTAAAGGATTGCTAGGAAAGATGAAAAAAAAGAATGAATTTGACACTTTTTGCCATTTTAAGATCTAGAAAGCAGATTTTAAAACTAAGGAATCAAAATGAAAACAAATATTTTTAAAATATAGGATAAAATGTCGTGTCATCTTATCGAAATATTAATTGCTGTACACAAATTAAAATATATGTTTCGAAATGCATTTTAAATTATTTCTCCTCTATCAATAAGATATGAAAATTATCAAACAGGTAATAAAACCACATTTAAAATTGCTTGAATGCAAAAAATTGTAATATTTAAAATTCAAAGTAAATTTTCAAATTTATAGAAATTGGAAGCAATAATTCAATGCCTTTTGCTGTTCAGTTTATTCTTAAGTTAAAACACCACAATTGCGCTTCATATATAGCTTCTCCTGTTATAAAAAATGCCATGAATATTGCAACAAAACTAAAAATTTCGATTTACTGGTCAATATTTATCACATCTCTTTCAAAGCAACCTCTTATATTTCTGCTAACATTTCTCAATCACTGAAACAAGTCTTAAAATTGTTTTATATCCCTTCAGAGTGCATAGCATGGTGAATTTCCTTTCATTATATAGTTGTATTTAAAAGATTAAATAAGAAAGGCAATTTTAATAGTATAAATTAGAACATAAATAAGAAAAAAGGTACATGGGGCTATATCTGATGGATACAAATAAGCATTTCTTTTTCTATTTGAATATGGCAATACTTTTCCTAATTTTTGTTAAATATTCAAGAATATAAAGACATTGAAAAGGGCCCATTATCACAATGAAAAATTAATATTATGGCACGATGGACATCAGATTCTTTCCACTGCAAAAACTTGCTCAAAAATATACCTAATAATCAGACGAAATCACTAAAACTATTATCTTCTCTGGTCGACGTACAGATGATACGTCGAAGCTCATGGAACAATCCACTCGAAGTGGATGTTCTCTACCTCAGGAAATAATGGTTGACGTTTGATTTACAACATCTCTTGTAGAAATTCCTTTGCCTATCTGTTGAATGAACTCTGGTCATTATTTTCGGATTATTCTAAGATTATTCTTTTCTGATAATTGTGAGAGCTTACTTTAGGAATCTTCCTTAATTCCTTTCCTACACGCAGAGACAATAACTCTTTTCATTCCTTTCGTATCTGAAGATCAAAGTTTATTATTCAGTCAAGTGAACTGTTGGAACATAAAACATAATGAATATTGAACTGATATATGAGATCTATCTGAACTCAGAATGATAATTTAGAATTAAAAATAGCAGCCGTTTCGCTATCGCCTTATTCTGGGCTTATTTGGGCAAAATGATTTATACTGCAAGTATCCTGTAAATATACATTATAGGATTGTGTCCGATTTTTTGCGAAATACATTAGTTATCGTGATGACAATGACAAGGACAATTGATATGGCATCAGAAATAAATGAAAAGTGTAATTTTGCATGCCATCTAATATTTAACTGCATTTTACATTCTGAAATATTGCGATTAAAAAAAAATTTCTATTTAAAAATGAGCCCAAGATCCAAAACGAAAGTAAAAGGAAAATAAGTTATTCCAGTTTAAACGGATATATCAAAATGATACTTGCAAAAGTAAAAAATTAATTTATAATGAAATTAATTAATAATAATTAATTTTTATAAATCGCCGCCACAACACGTCACAAAGCTATTTATATAGCTATAATACTGCAACGAATTTTCTCACCGAATCAATTTACAGGTAAGTAAGAATTTGAACTATGCACAGCATTTAAATACTTAGTATTCAAGCATATTTTATATTCGTTATATCGAAATATATGAATGAAATATTCTCTCTATAATTAATACATGAATATTTTATTTGGTCTGAATTATTAAGAGAAGGATAATGATTTCCTTTCATTAATCGGTATATCCTTAATTCTAAGAATGTAAAGAAAATTTTACATTCTGGTATACCTAAATCACAATAGCAATCAAAATTACGACTAAACGAAAAACATATAATGAAAGATACATTACTTGCAATCAGTATTTACAAAATAAATTAAAAATAAATTTTTTTAATGATCAATTGGAAACATCCGGCATGTTATACCATGACAATGATCATAAGCCGTTTTCTTTTTAAACACAAACTTCCAAACTTATTTTTCACTTCATAAATATAATTAAGTGAAAATTTTTAAATAAGCAAGGAAAATCTTTTAAATACTTAATCCCTCACTAGTTTTAGAAAATATCAAATACAAAATAGGGATTTAATGAAAATTAATATTTAAAAAGAAATCTTTTATTTATCATAAACTTTTAAGATTTATTTAGCAATTAAAAATTCGAAATCAAAGCGAGTTTATTAACGAGTGAAAATATAAATGATAAAAAGGAAGGATTTTATTGCTAACGACGAAATAGTAGCTCTTAAAAAATCACGGTATTGAAAAATTGCATGCGTTAGTTTTATTCCTCATTTGCATAACCCCTGTTTGCTTAAAGAACTAATTTCTCTACTTGAAAAAATCCTGATATGTAATTATTTATCAATGAACAGTAATTGCATTAGTATCGTGGGAATAGACCCATCTGTCTGAAAAAGCCACGGTTAAGATTTGTTTAATTATGCAGTAGGGGCGTAATTATGTGTATATGTATGCTTGTGACAATCAATAAAAGTGTTAGTTTCTTTTTAAGGAATGGATGTTAGTGTTCTTAATTAATCAACCTTTCTTCGAATTTTACGATTTAACTAATGAAAAAGACGGCATAGATGTGGATTTTGAAACGCATGTTAATAACCCAAACCGTAGTAGTTTTTATATATGCACGGATTTCAGAAGATGTGCATTGATCTTTTTTTATTTCTTTAAATGTATGACTTTGGCATTAGACTAATGAACACATTAACAAATGACATAATCAAGTACTATCTCAAGGTACAGTTGGTCCGACGTCGTCTGCAAATTTATTATAATGATTTTAATTCAGTTTTGAAAAAGAATAATCTAATTATAATTATAAATTATGTAATTATATTTTAAAGTGTGAACTAAGATATAAAAGTTTTAAGTATGCATATTAATTTAAATATATTATTGTAATTAAATAAATATATGAAATAAAATAGTAAAACGCTTTTTTATAATACAATAATTAAGATTAATCATATATGCCATCAGGATACGTAATTAACGAAACTGGGTTCATAAGATCTTTATTTGGAAAATGTTCGATTACTAGATTCTTAAGTCACTGATTAAAGAAAAGGTGTCATTTTTATGCGTGATTATCGTTTATTTAATAAACGGTTATTGCATTATCTCTACTCGAAATACAAATTACGTTTCCGCTAGGTGCTTCATAAAACTCTTCATACCTTCACAAATTTTAAATCTTTATACCTGAATGATATCTAAAATGTCATTTAAATCATGTTGATTCGTAATATAACAATTTTTTTAGGATGGTATTTAAAAAAAAAAACATGAAATAGCTCCGTGAACAAGCAGAATAAACAGCTAAAGGCAAAAATTAAAATTAATTGGGATTTTAATCAGTTTAAAAATGTTTTCTTCTTCCTCAGTCTGCACCAAACTTTTCAAATAATATGAAAATAAATTTGAAAAATTCATGGTAGAATAGTTTGATAAATAAAGGATTAAATCAATCCATAAAATCCTGGAATCACAAATATGAGAGTACGTGCTGTAGCTACAGATATCTCACTGCATTTAGACTGGTTATTGGTGATTGTTCCTGTTTTTCTTTTTCATGCTGGAATAAAAATTTTGGATGAAAAATTCTATTGAATGTCTTTTAGAAGGTCATGCCACGAACACAAGTGGATATCTTTGAGTTTAAAAACTTGACTTAATTTTCTAAATGTGCTGATACCTAGAGACTTCAAGGTCGGTGTATATATATATATATATATATATATATATATATATA
>JAPMOQ010014991.1:266336-294656 GCA_026543055.1 Argiope trifasciata
TATATATATATATATATATATATATATATATATATATATATATATCTTATACTATAATACGAGGAATGGTTGCCAAGTCGAAAATTGCCCCAGAATTAATAAACTCCGGTAAACTTGGGGGTCTGGGGTTTTTGGCCACGAGGAATCGATTGGCGCCAGTTTTGAAGCGCTACGGTCGAGCAGTTCGGAGTTACAGATAGGATATTTTCAAACTTTATTAGTTCGCCATAATGGCTAATAGGTTTCAAGCGATAACGGGCTGCCATCTATAGCCAATATGGCGAACTAATAAAGCTTCCAGAAGATGATCCGGAACTGATCTCGAAATGGATGATCCATAAACCGTGTGGTGATATGAACCCAAGCGCTCCGTGCATGGTCAGCAAACATGGAAGTGCAGATGGGGATTTCCAACGGAACATCAAGACATGACATAGCTGGTGGACGATGAAAAGCCGAGGTTTAACCAGTTATCTTTTCACCAATGGTTTCACAAATTTTCTTATGGCATGTATTCTTTTGATAAATCACAATTGAAAATTTAAATCTTCGAGTTAGCTTCGATACCTGTTTTCTCCGAGCGGAGCTCGGTCACCCGCTGGTATATATATATATATAAACGAATTTTTATAAGAATACAAAAAAGCAAATTATTTATTATTATTTTCTTTTTTTAAGCTACTTACAATTCATTATTTTGAATATTATGATACCATTTTTCCCCAGTTCCCTACGAAGTGGAATTTTAATATGGATTAAAATGTCTATTAAATAGATCGCATAATTTATCACGTTCTGAAAATAATAAAATAGCGTATAAATTTTTCCGAAGAACACACAAATGTTGAAATAGTAAAAACAATAACACATTTCGAAATGAGTGAAAAATCAATTCTATCATAACAAATAAGAAGCAAATCAAGTTAAAAAAGACTGTTTTGCGAAAAACAACATCAAACACGAAAGTTTCTTCTTGAAAGAAACATAAAGAAAAGTAAAAGTTCATTTATTCTTAAATTATAATAATAAATAAAGAATGAATATACGTCTTTTTTCTGATGAGATTCTCAGAGCGTCTAAATATCTAATGGCAGATCTTGTGATAGTGATGGCCACCATCAAGAAAAAAAACAGAAAAACCCTCTGATGCCATTATTAGGGAATTCGTAAGCACAGCACAAGATTTCTATGAGGCAATTCATTCTACCGTTAATTCTTTTGCTTTACTTAACTGCTGAACGTGATTCCGTTGAATGAATAGAGAGTTTTGAGCTCTCTCCTAAATAAACTAATTAGATAGACGTTGGAGAGTACTAATAGAGTTTTACGTCTTCCTCGTTTTATAGATGTAAAAGGATTTTTTATGCGAAATTAAAGGAAAAAATTATAGAATTCTGATAATGAATTATTGACTTATTCAAAGTTTAACTCTTATATGTAAGATGCTCAACATTAAAAGATTCCTACTGAGAGTTCTCTATGCATTGAACTACTCAGCGTAAAGGCTCCAAAATCGGCGAACATATTATTTAAGACAAGAGGAGATTGATTGAGCGAAAAAAAAATAAGTTCCAGAAAAAGCGATAGATGGCACTATTCTGCAAAAAATAGGTTGAAAAGACTCACAATAAACATTTTATTCGAACGTATCAAAATTCAATCACAAGAATCTTGTTGGTATAAGTTTGTTCAACTTTGGACTCTAATAGGTAGACTGAGATACTTCTCACATGCAGAGAGATACTTCTTGTTGTATACAGCCGACCACCCCACCACCACTGAACGTAGCAGTATTGACTCCTGAAAAGGTATTGTCCAACCTTACATTGACCGATCAGTCAAACTAACATTCCTTTCTGGGTGGTAAATAGCTCATTCTCCCCACACACTCAAAAAACACTCTCTGCACACTCTCAAACAGTTGGAATGAAACTATCAATCTTTAACATCATATCCTTCATATCAATCTTTAACAGCATATTCTTCAGGGTTGTGAGATTACCTGGTACCATCAGTACTGTACTTAAATCATTGTTTACAATCTTCCGGCTTTTCCTTAACTCTGAGATCTCCATGCATTCCATTAAATTCCACAAATGCATATATTTTTCTGCATTCTTCCAAACCTTTGGAAATATGCAGGAAATCTCCCATGTCCAGATATTATTTGGATTATAATTGGATGGTATCTTCTTATTTTAATTTTCGGATTAGGAATAAAGACGAAAGTTATTCTTCCTTTTTTGGACATATACCATCTGTCAACCATTGTAGTTTCATTTCTTCTCTCCATTCCCCTTTTAAAATACTTCTTGATTTGGGAACAAAAATATCAATATTTCTTGAATTAAGTAGAACAAAAATAATTTCTGTGTCGCCAACTTCGCATAGTTATCCACCTTTTCATTACCATATATCCCAATATGGGCCTTAATCCAATTTCACTCTATCGACTTGTTAATTTTAACAATTTTAATCTTTTCTTTTATCGTTCCTATTACCTTATTACAATTGTGGTTGACTGTATGGCTTGTAAAACTGACAGAGAATCGGAAAAAAATGGAGCACTTCTGTCCGTCCTCCACCATTTCACTATATTCAATGGTCATTTTCAAATCTTGCACTTCTGCTTAAAAACTAGTCGCATGGTTCGATAATCTCACAAGACTTTTATCTATTACTTTCCCATAGTAGTATACTACTATTGCAGTTCCTACTTTATTTTCATCTTTTGAACCATCTGTAAAAATTTTAATTCCATTCATTCTTGAGATCTTAATTTGAAAACCATGAATAAACTACCCGGCAGGGTGCTGTTCGAACTTGACGAAATACATCTCATAATCTTTATTGTTGAAGCATTTGTTTCCTATTTTAAATTAATTGCTAGAAGTTCTTTTTTGAAATTTAGTGAATATTCCCATTGCTCTGAGATCCATTGGCAAAATTCTAGTTATCACACCAAGAGCATCTGTAGAAATGGTTCTAAATGCCCCGAACATAATGATTAGAGGAAGCCGTGGGATGGAATTTAATGTTACTCTGATTTTATTTAGATTTAACCTATGTCCCCATGCTCCATGCCCCAAAAGAACAAATGGCTCAATGGCCCCAATGGTAGATGGTATTTTCATTTTCTATAAAATTTATCCGCAACTGTTTATATGTTAATACATCCACTTTTTTCATGGTCTTTCTAAAATGTGACTTAAATGTTAATTTACTGTCCCATGTCACTCCTAAGTATTTTATTTGATTAGACATATTTATATTGTTATTACCCATTTTTATGTTAGGAGGGTCAATTAATTTTAACCGTTCTCCAAATGCAATAGTCATTTGAACTGTTTTCTTTTCATTAAAAGGAAGTTTGTGTATTTTGCCCCATTTTATTAGCCAATGAATTATTTGTTCACCTTTAGTTTCCGGTTCATCTTTTGTTCTTCCCAAGATTATTAGTAACACATCATCGGCATACGCCTGTATAAAGCAGTTCTCTTGAAAACTGATCTTAATGCGACTGATCTTAATATTCAAAACCAAGCTCCAGAATAATGGCCCCCTGCATGAACCCTGGGGCACTCCTCTATCCATTATAAATTCCCAATTATTCTCTCCATCTTGGGAAATACATTTTCTTTCACTTAAGTAATATTTAATCACTTGAAAAATGTTGCTTTGGCAATTCATTTTTATAAGGGCATATAAAATGCTTTTCCTCTATACCGAATCAAACGCTCCAGCTGCATCCAAATATATAACAGTTGTTTTTAGCTTTTGATTCATCTCACCTTTTATTTTACTCCACGGTGCTTTTGGGGCTGTTTCACAAGAGTGGTTATATCTAAAACCATGTAGATCATATTGTAGATTGTTTTGTGTCGTTATAAGTGTTGTACTCTTTGAGTTATCAGTTTATCCAAGATTTTACTTGCTGTTGTTAGCAAAGAAATTTGTCTTTAGGATTTAGATTCCTCTATGTCTCTATCAGTTTTAGGAATTAAAATCCGTTTTGCTACATTTCACTAATTAGGCCTAATTCTAAGCTCTTGTTGTACAACTCAAGAAGAATAAATGGATTCTTTTTGTTAATGTTAGCAAGCATCTCCGTTGGGTTGTTGTCTAATCCAGGTATTTTCTTTTTAGTTATTTTATTAATCGTTGATCCTATTTCATTTATCGTGAATATTTTATCCTTTTT
Organism: Argiope trifasciata; assembly: GCA_026543055.1. Lineage (NCBI taxonomy): Eukaryota > Metazoa > Arthropoda > Arachnida > Araneae > Araneidae > Argiope > Argiope trifasciata. The sequence continues at coordinate 270,538 of JAPMOQ010014991.1, forward strand.
AGTTGTTTCATATTCCTGAATACTTTTTATCATTTTCTTCTGTTTTTTACTTTCCTTTTGGAACTGTTCCTCTATGAAAACCTCTTTTGTTCCTCTTTTTGACTGTTCCTCTTTCTTTTGCAGTGTGCATCTCGTAATAGTTTCAATAGTTTCTTTAGCAGATTGATACTGTCTTTTAAATCTGCCAAGATTACCAGACACCCTCAATAAACAAGATTTTGTTAAAATATCCTCAAAGCCAAAAATAGCAAGGATTATGATATGTATGACCAGATGGTTAGTTTGCCGGTGATGTACGACTAATTACTCTATCAATAGTAAAATGTTGCTGAAGAAACTGCTGTATACAGAGTCCAATGTGTGGAGGCGTTTCATCTTGCTAAAAGGTAATTGAATCAAGACATTGGAGTTGTTGGATTTGAGGCACAACATCATTTTCGAGCATGTTTCGGTACTTGCTGGTCTTGCTTAAATCCTGAAGTCAATGAAACTCTGGAAGTGCAGTTGCAGAATTTCCTTTGTTTTTGTAAAAAACTTAACAAGCAAAGCGTACAGCCATCATTTATAAGAATGTCATTTTCCGAGCTTTATCAATTTTATGCCTAGAACAGTAGCAACAAAACAAGAATTTATACAAATTTTTGTGCTTATAGTTGTAATATTTTGTGTTTATAGTTGTAATATTTTTAGTAAATTTTTGTGCGAAATTGCAGTTATAATAACAGTTTCAACGTCTTCATTTTTTTATCTTTCATTTCAGCAATAGAAACTAGAAAGGAAAAATTCCATACCACATGTTGTGTGTGTGTGTGGCGGGGGGTAATTATTTGTATCTTTTTAGCGTGATTCATCTATCAGTGTTACTGGAACTATTTTTTTCTCTCACTCCGTCTCCCCTTGCCTTGAACAGATGTTCACCAATTTTTGAGACAGTGTAAGGGTTTTTAAATTTTGATCATCTTGTATACTCACTTTCATTAATGAAGTGAAGAGTACATGAGAGAGGATATGCATGAACCGACCACCTTTCTATGACAAGTATGTTTAGCATTAACCTTGAATTTGCACTTTCTTTGAAAATTCCTTTATTTTTTGAAATGTTTTGTTTAAAGTGGTAGTTAAAAGGTATTTTAAGCATTTGAAAATGAACAACATTTCGAAAACAGAAAGTAATGAGCGAAATTTGTGTTAACAATAAAAAAAAGGAAAGTTGAGCGGAATTTGTGTTAACAGTGAAAAAAATGCCATAGATTCCAAGAGAATAAAAGCATAGCTCCAAAGATTTTATGGCGAAGCTCTTTTTGCTGTTGTCATCATTCGATACCAATATTTCAATGGAAAACATATTCACCAATGACGGTCATCTTCATTAAGGGGCTCCACCACGTTAACTGACAAACTTCACATATAAATACATACTTCAGTCATGTAAAAAGTCACTTAAATACCGTGAAATTGTTGCAGACAAAGGGATTTTCTAAACTTCATTGCCTTGTCAATGACTCATGTTAAAAACATGAATTAAAACTTAACCTGCCGACAGTCGCTATATTTTTCAAATAGTATTTTAAATAGATAATAAATGTCCAAGTTTAAAATTATTAATTTCGCTTTGTTTCCAAAATTGAAGGTTACCTTGAAAAATCGACTGATTGAAACAACTGAAGTGAGAAAAGAAAATTCATAACAAGATCTACATTTCTGTAGTTCAAGATTCATTGATAGCGGTGTATAAATAACTTTATCCTCTTGTCAACAATAGATAGATTTTTAAAATTTGATACGTATTGGACAGACTATGCATTATTGTTGAATAAGGTAACTTGATAAACTTCTTAAATGTTTATCCAAAGGGAATGCCAACATAAAAGAACATTCTTGATTTCAAAGGTGAAATATTCTTTGACACGACTGAGATTGTTTTATTCAATACTAGACGCCTTTGGCGACCAGCTGGTTCGCCAAGAGTAATGGGATCTAAAATTTTCAATTAAATACTTATGTGCCTTGCTCTCTTTATAATTTCTCTGCCAGATATACTTAAACTTCGAAAGTCACGTAACACTGATTTACTAAATTAATGATATAGATGTTGCAAACGATCATAGAAACCTTTGTCTTGTATTTCTTTTTTAGAAAACATAACATTTAATATTTATTTAATTTCATCCAATCACGTGGTGAATGTTACATTTTTTTTTCGATTAAATTTACAGTCATAGTTAATTTATTTTTTAATTTGAACTTCTGCCAGTATGATTTCAACAGAGCTAATAAAAGCTATTTTTTCCCTTTGCTCGTTCATTATTTATTTTAGAAAATGTCACATATTATATTTCTCTTATTTTATCCAGTCACGTGCTAAAAGTTGCATTTCTTTAGATTTAATTTGCAATGATAGTTGTTTTTTTTTAGTTTGAACTTCCTTCAATAGGATGGCAACACGCTGATAAAACCTAGTTTTTCCCCCTTGACGTGCTCGTGCAGATTAAATTTTATTGTTTTGTCCGAAATATATTGTTGTAAAACATGGTTAAAATATTTCTTTAAAAATTCGTTAAAAATAGAAGCTTAAGTTATACATTAAAACACTGATACCATTAGAAAGCTAATTTTTTAATCTTTAAATTGATGTAAAAATTATGTTTGCGCGATAATATTTTCGGAAGTTATAGCGGAAAATCGTCGAAATTTCGCTTAAATTTTAATCAATTCAAATTCTAATTAAAAATTCGAAAAAAGGGCTCCGAGGTGCACATTCCGGACCTCCAAGGTATACATGTACCAAATTTGGTAGCTGTAGGTCCAACGGTTTGGCCTGTAGAGCGCCAACACACACACACACATTGAGCTTTATTATAAGTATAGAATATCTGCCCAAAGATATCAAGGATACTTCTATTTTCATTTCTATCTTGCTCACATACGATACCTTCACATTAGAGAAAGCTCATTTCTTCCATTATTATCAGCATTTTTGAAACCCATTCTATATTTATGTATACATGTGGGAAGAAGGATTTTCTGCCCTCATGTTCTGTTGGTTCATTAACAGCTCACTAAATGTCGTAACGATAGCGGTTCAAACTTGTATTATTAACTGAAATAAATTCATACTTGAGTAATCTATTCTAACCTGAAATTCCACACACGTTGGTGAATCCTTTTATGTATTTAAAAGAAAAGAAGTAACTGCTTCAACTTCTTTTGCATGGATATTTGTCACATTTTAGCAAAATCTTTCCTTTCCTTCCTTCTTTCAGAATGAAATTTCTTCATACCCACGTGATACAACTGAAATGTTTCAAACCAGACTTATTTCGGAATTCAGTTGCATCTGCCAATATGCAATTAGATTTTCGGCAATATATTTGACTCACGGCAGTAAAGTCTTTGGATGTTACGCTAATTGAATTTTTAAAAACCATTTGATTATCTGATTATTAATATTGTTCCTCTCAATCATAGAGTGAAGAAAATAAAGTTAAAAACATTTGATAAAAGTTAATTTTTTTTGTTATTCTTTTATTCATTGTCTCTTTAATTTAGATCCTTACTTCCAGATCAGTACTTTTCACAGCAAAATAAAGATAGATAAAAATGTCGGTTTCTTTCTCTCTTTGAGTAAAATTTCAGTAAATTATCATTTAAAAAGAAACACAAGGGAAAAAGTTCAAATCTTTTATCGCAAATTTCAAGATATCATGAGAGAATATTATTATTTTTAAGTCATTATTTGTCTTAATTAATTTAAATTACTTGCCAGTTTAAACCGGTTTGAAACAATCACGAGACTGCTCCCCCCCTCTATAAATACATATATACATTTTTTTTTTTTTAAAAAAAAACTTTCAAGTTTTAAAAGTTTTGTATCTCGACCAATTTTAAGATTTAAAAAAAAAATACCCTCACAACGTTTTTCTATAAATCGCCGCATTCGTAATCTGATAGTCTCGTGATTATTTCAAATCGGTTTAACCTGGTTAATGACTTAAATTAATTAAAACAATTCTTAAGAATTTATGATTGATTTGTAAATGGAGATTGAATGATTTGGAAATCAAGTGGCAACTTTAGTTGGCGATAATCACCAAATGTGACAACTTTCTGCACTTTTTCAAATGACCCTAAAAACGAAAAATGAATGCCTCAAAAGCGATATATCACCAATTTGTTGCCTACGCATTTTGAGGCTTTAAAAACCTCAAACCAAAAACAACATCATGCTCTCACATGATAATAAAAGCATTTGATAAAAGCTAAATTTTTAGTTTTACTTTTACTAACTGCCTCTTTAATTTATATGCAATTAATTCCAGATCAGCATTTTTCACAACAAAATAAATATATGATCAAAAGCTTTTTCTCTTTCTCCGTTTGACTGAAATTTCAGTAAATTAAGATTAAAAAAGAAATATAAGACAAAGGATTTTGTACAAAAAAATAATTCTACATTCATAATATAAAAGTTCCAAAACTGGTAATGTTTTTAGAAACGTTTTCAAAAACTTAATTTATTTTCGCATCATGTAAGATGAAACAAAAAAAAACATTAGAACCAAAAGAACATGGCTAATTAAAACATATCGAATTCGAGCTCTTCGGCAATCTTTTCTTCAATCTTTCGAAACTTCTATTCATATAATGTCTTGTGATTTAGCCAATAACTTGATTTTTTTAACCAATTGAATATTAAAAGTTAAAAATTGCATTCCTTGGATAATTACTTCATATTTTTCCCAGTGATCATAAATGAAGATTATTTTCAAAAAAATCAATTCCTTCGACATCTTAAGAGTTCTGCATTATATTCAATCAAATACATTTTTTTTTTAAATTGTCACACTAAAATTTAAAATTTACTTTATTTTTCAATATTTTTTGTGCATTGCAACATTTAATCAGTTAATGCGTTATTTTTTATTAAAAATGGTTATTCATTTATTAGTACAGTCATTTTTACAAACTCAACTACAGTATTTATAATCATAATTTTAAAGATAATTAAAACTTATTTTTATTTTTCCATTTATACGAAGTATATACGAGGTAGAGAAAGTATAATAACAAGCAAGTATAGTATAGAGAAAGTATAGTAATCATAAAAAAATTCGAAATGGAGATTTTTTCAAATCTCGCCGATTTAGGCCTTCCGTTCGAAAAATACAATTTTGGAATATATTTTCCGTATATTTGTGACAAAATTATTCAAAAACGATTTGAGCTTGATAGATAAAATTTTGTATACGGCCTTTACACCAAATGTATAGATTTCTTTCAAATTTTGAACAAAATCCGTTCGAAGGAAGTCTGTTTGTCCGGCTGTCCGAATATAAGTTTTACATGATAATTATAAAGCAAAGAAAGCAAAACATATGAAATTAGATGCACAAATTTAACATTTATAGTGTAGACTTTTGTCAAATTTTGAACCAAATCCAAAAAGATGGTTGACTGTCTATAGGTCTGTAATTTCAAAAATATGATAAAACGATAACTCAAAACCTCATTTAGTTAAATACTAAATGAGGCGCGAGATTTTGCTTCTGCAAGTGCAGTTTTTAAAATAATTTTTTAATAAATCAATTGGGGAAAATGGATCTAAAACACAGATTTGATTTTCGGATGCAATTAATCGCTTGCTAGAACTTCCAAAAAACTCAATAAGCTTAACACAATAGATTCAATAAAATTCACGGCAAAGATTAATATTTCATAGCTATTGTACAGGCCACAAAGAATTCTCCGTTATAATATCTTTATTAGAGTATTTAAGAGAAAGTCTTTGGGATACCATTTCCGCTGATTCAATCACGTAATTTTTATTAGAATAGTTATGCATTATTTATTTAAAAAATATTGGCTGTCATTTTTATTTTTAAAAGTGCCATTTTCTTCGTAAGGCACACTACACTAAATTTCTCTTAGTACGAGTTTTTCGCTAAATAAAATTGTGGTCCAGTCAGTTTTGAATTAGTTTAATTTCACCCTAAATATAAATATTTTATGCGCGAAGAATTGAAATCATGCATTGTACTTCCAAACTCATAACCTTCGACTTCGTTTGCTTCCGTTGACCTGCAAATACTGAAAGAAAATGGGCATTTTAAAAGTTTCTAGAAAAATGACTTGAGTGTCCTCCACAAAGTCATATTCTATTTGTCATTTGTTCTATAAAATGCTAATAAAGCAGAATATCAAATAGAAAGAGGTATTGTCTTGCATTTGACCTTTAATTGGTCATCATTTGCCTTTAATCTGACCCAAGTTTAACAAATGGTCATAAAGAGGCAACAAACGGACACGAATTTAAATATTCCCTTTCCGAGGATTAAAACAATACTTCCGAAAAGAAATGGGCATCAATTAGTGGCCAGAAGGCGATGAAACGAAACGAAACAGCTGATGCGATGACATCGTTCATTCTCGTTATTTTGCTTGTCATTCTGTTGTCATTATTTAGAGTTAGCGCAGACGCGTCATTTTTTTTTCTTTTATATTTCCATTCTTTGTTCGCCATCTGAAAAAAAGGAGCAAAGGATATTCTTGTTGACAAGATAATTGCCGCTGTTAGTATTTTTATATAAGAAGAAAAATCGTTCCTTTTTTCCTGCATTGAAAAAATACTTATTTCTGAAGCTCGTTGTGCCATTCCAAATAAACATTCAGTATCATTATGTATATTGCTAAGATAAAAAATGAATAAATTATTGAAAGTGGTATTAACTTGCATTCAACTTTTAAATGCTATTAATACCATTTTCTAGTTTCATATTTAATTTCATAATTGTTTCGATTTTATGTCAACTTTAACTGGAAAGAAGATAAAGTACTTCGAAGCAATACAATTTTTTAGTTTGCAATACTACACCTATAACAATTATGTATAAAAAGTAATGACAAAATATATTTATTAATTCAGTTTTATTCAAGAATTTATAATGTAAATGTTTTTATGAAATATTTGTTTTAACAATGAGCAGCCGGCGTCCTGGCACAGGGGTAGCGCGTCTTCCCCGTGATCTGGCGTCCCGGGTTCGAGTCCCGGTTCGGGCATGGTTGTTACTCTGTGTGCTGTCTGTGAGGAGTGTGAATGTACCCTCCCTGTAAAAAGGGGTTGTGCAAGCGAATGTGTGTGTGTCATCTTCATTTGAGCTAGAAGTCAGACTTCTGCCCTCTGGGTGCTCGGGGTCTTTACCCTCAGAAGCTACTGCACCCCCTTTCCGTGGAAACACGGACACGACATCATCATCAATAATGAGCTAAATAGAAGTGATTTATATTAATATTTTCCCTTCATGTTTTCTTAATATAATTTAAATTCTTTTTGTCTTCATTTGTAAATCAATGTATTTTGATCTGTGATTTCTTTCTAAATTTCGATGAAAACTCCTCCTTTTCATTGTACTTTCTTTTACATTATGTATGAAAGTAATGTAAGTAGCTACTTGTAAAAATATTTAGCTTCGTAAATCTAGATACCTTAATTGGTAGGGCTTTGGATTGGCAACCTTTAGGTTGTGAGCTCTAACCCCGCCTACCAAAGATGCTCCGTGTACATACTGACTCATGCAAGTAAAAATCTATGATATCCACAAAATTCTCTAAGTCGAAACAATATCACTGCAGAATACTGGATCAGAGGTGATTGCTCACGCATTTAAGTCTTTAAATTGCAGTCTGTGGATGAGTGATTGAAGTCTACGAATGATATTCGTCCTGCCAAAAGGGCTGTAACACATGAGTAGCTAAGACGTGGAATTGATGCCTAGATGGCGATTTTGAAACACTGAAAGACACTAAAAATTCGCCTTAAAATCGCTGACTTTGTCAATGGACTTGCCAATGATAAATGCCATGAACAACAACGGCAATTTATTTAATTTCGAGATTTTGATGAAACTCCATGTTTTGGATCATCCTTAATTCTGGATGACCATTTTAGATCGTTGAACACGGTAGCTTAAAATGGTGAGAGGTGTGAAATTTAGTACTTGGTCTTTCTTTCATATTTACTTATATGACAAATTTTGTACAACCCTCCATATATTTGATGCGTGTCCGTCTGTCCATCCATATATATGAGTATTTAACACATCAATAATATAAATAATTAGGGGGATAATATTAAGCATATAAATTAATTATTTGAATTGTAAAGCTGCACCAAATTTTCGATCAAATTCGTCGATTGTTTTATTATTTTTAGGTCTACTTATTCGTATGTATAATAGAAGCAACAATACAAACGAATAAATTTCTGGAAAAAAATCGTCGTTGTAGATAAATAAAAATGAATTTCGGCAAAGTTTAAAAGTCATTACCCTGTTAAATTTTGGAACTCTACAAATCCACAGTATCTTTTGGAAATTTTTTTCCTTCTATATTTGGTCAAAGTTCATTGAAAGTTCTCATTCGTGATTCACAGACAACGTGGCGACAAAACTGTTCTGGTAATCTTTAAATTTCTACAATGATTCTACTTTTCTACCCAAATTTTATTTAGTGTAAATGGAACTGTTTATCACTCTCAAAACGAATAATTATCTTTCAATTTTGTGAATTCATTTCAACAGGCAACATTTGTTAAAGGAATCACGTTGGACGGATTTTACTCTGTTGCTGTTTCAATTTATATATTCACATAAATAAATAAAAATCTATCATGAAAATTTACAGAATTATCTCTAATGCTCGCATGTGTTTACAAACTTTCCCTATATAAACGGTTTTTAAAAAATTTCCACTTTTTTGAATTATTTCAAAATGAAGAACTATAAACTCTCATATTTTCCAAGTATGTTTCAAAAATATATTCATATGAAAATTTGGAAAAATATTTTGGATTTTGTAGATTAATTTGGGGATTAGAATTTGAAAACATGAAAGTCTGACCTTTATCTTTGAAATTTCCTATCTAGATATAAATATTTCCGCACGCTACAACTTTCAATATTTTCTCTTAATTTTTCTTTCTTACTTAATTATGGCTTGTTTTCGAAATTCTCCATATCTGAACTCTTCAGCATATCACTCTTATTTATTACTGCCTAATTCAATGGGGAAATGCTCTGAATGCATAATGTAAAATGTTATTTATGTGAAATCTAATTTAAAAATGGATTGTCAACTGTAACGGGTGATTACATCTTTTTCTAAACAACATCCCCAAAAGGAAAAAATCAACTTCCGTTAATTAAATATTGATTTTTTTTTTAACTTTCATTTTTCATAAGAATTCTAGGAAGCAAATGAGCAAGAAAATATGAATAGTATTAGTAAGAGAATTAATTTTCATACAAAGGTCTTTAAAGGAATAATACAAAGGTTTTACAAGATTAAACATTGATTACTTTTCCTTAGGGATTATAAGTTGTCTGTCCTGTTTGGATTACTTCAAAATAATTAAATTTTTCAACGAAGAGAAAGATTTTTTTAAACTTCTTATGTTAAATATATATTGAAATTTTTTTAATCTTCCGTTATTTCAGAAAGAACATAAAAAAATTATAATGTTATAAAGTATCGAATATTCTTATATTTTTTCGAAATCTTTCAGTGAAAAATTGTGTACTTACTGAATGTTTACTTAAAATTTTAAAATTGAGAGTTGCAGATTTTATTTAATGTCGATTTTCATTACAATGCATTTATAACAAGAGAAAAATGGAATTATTTTTTTACTGAATTAGATTTTTTTAATAAAGTGTAATAAACGTTCAATAATAATACTTGGAAAAAGCATTCAAAAATTAAATGCTTTTAAATTTCAGTCCTTTTTTAAATCGAATGATACAAAATAATAGCACTAAATTAAGAAGTTAAAAAGAAAATTGCATATTGAAAATTTTAAACTATTACAACTATCATAGCTGTATTTGAATATTTTAGAGTCGCAATACACAGACAAAGAAATATTTACTTTACTTCCTATAAATGGAAAGCATATAGGTTTCAACAAATGACATACGCTAATCTTCATACGAAGGTCTACATATGTAGTGAAGCATTTACAAAATGGAATTTCAGCAAACAATATTTGAACAAGGAGATTGGTCTGAAACTGAGTTTCCTGCATATTTCCAAAGATTTGGAAGAACTCAGGACAATAAATGCATTTGTTGAGAAATTGGTACGGTTGACCACTATTTAATGGAATGTATGGAGATCTCAGAGTTAAGGAAGGACCTGAAGATTGTCAATAATGATTTAAGTACAGTACCGATGATACCAGGTAATCTCAAAACCCTGAAGGATATGATGTCAAAGATTGACAGTTTTATTCCAACTGTTTGAGAGAGTGCAGATGGGGAGAAAAACAGCTAGAAGAAGAAGATATGAAACTGAGTTCTGTGCAAATTATGGGGAAAAATTCAAATTCTTCATATCTGACTAGAAAGATTCTCAGCTAGTTACTCTAATAAGACACTATCGCTTGAAAATACATTTTAGAGAATTTTCGAAGAACAAATATTTAATGATCATCTAGTCAATTGAACAGAAAAACATTTCCGGTCGCCATTATCTCTTAGCAAAAATTTGCAGAACAGTCCTGAAAGCAAGCGTTTAGAAATGAAGGTTTGCTGTAATATTACATTTATTTCGTCATCTTTAAAAACCAGTATTAGCATTAAAATACTTGAATTAAACGTTCTTCTAATTATCCCTTTTTAATTATGTGAGCAAAACTATGTAGCAAAAAAAAAAAACACTAGCTGGAGTGGTATCTGCTAAACTTTCACACATACACTCTAATAACAATGTTTATCTCACAAAACGTCTTACATGGTATTTGTGTACTGTTCATCAACAGATTCTAAGACGGCCACATTTCGACGATTCCATCTTATTAAGAGGATGAGCGCATTTCTGGTATTCACCTTTGACCTTGAATTCCCCCCATTAGATACTTTTTAGTTCAATTTCTTTCACATGTATGTAAGTGTTGGGCCATTTCTGACAGCATTTTATTTTAACTCAAAGTTTAGTATTTATATGGCTAGTACCAAATGGCGAAAAAGCTTTCAGGAGTGGTACGAAGAAAATTATGCCTTTTATTTCATGTAATATATTTTTAAATAAAATATTCTTAAGTAGAAAACTCATTATTAATAATAATTTTTAAATTACAAAATACGTAAAATATCATATAATTTAAAAATAATATTTTTAGAACTTTTTATATTTACAGCAATTTCTGAAATGAATATAAAATGGTTTAAAATAATAAATAAAATAACAACTCTAATGTTGTTAATCTTAAAATATTGCTTGAAACATTCAATAACATATAAAAAGGAAGCATTTTAATATCAGAAAGTAGATTATTATTTTGTAAAAGAATAATTACCAAATTTTAAGAACAGAAAATTTCTATTTATTCCTCATAATTTAATGAGGTTTAATATCATAATTCCTCATAATATATCCCTTATATTAAATAAAATTGCCCCGAAATATTTTACTGTGCATTAGTCCTAGGGACTGCAATATCGATTACCGGTATTTTGAGTCACTTGAACAATTTTGTAATACCGATATTCACTTTTTTAAATACCGTTTTTTTTTTTTTTGTACCATATAATAATAATTTTTTTTAATTGCCTCCAGTATAAGTTCTGGCATTGCCAACACAAAAAAATAGTATATGTTTTTGATTTTATGCCACTCTGGCAGGCGAAATTAATTAGCCTGCGAATACGAAGTTACATACAATCAAGAGAAGTGATAAAACGCTGTTTGGTAGTGGATTGTAAAACCCTCCGAGTTTTTACGCATGCGTTAGGAAGTAATAAAATACGTAAACATTACAGATAATTAGTAATACAGAAGGAAAAAGGTACTAATTTACAATAACATATTTCAAAACAATTTTTATTTAATTTAAGAGGCATAAGCATTAAATTATGAAGAAAAAATTCTCTTCTTAAAATTTTTTAACTTTTTAGAAAAAAAGAATGATATTTTTTATAAAAAAATGTTTCTTTCTTATATGTTACTAGCCGCCTTTGGCGACCAGCTGGTTCGCCATGAGTAATGTGTTCTAAAATTAGTTTTCGGTGATGTTGCCGAAATATTAAATATTTTTTAAAGAAAGGGAAAAAGGGAAAAAAAAATATTCAATAAGTAATTTAAATGTTGCAAACGATTATAGAAACCTTGGCTTTGCATTAATTTTTTAGAAATTATCAAATTTTATAATGGAAAAAAATTATTGAGTTAATGAAACAGATATTGCAAACGATTATAGAAATATGCCATTAAGTCGGGATTTCAATGCATATCCTGTTTAAATTCAATCAGGTTTACCGTAAATAAAGAAGATTTATTCAATTAATAATTTAGATATTGCGATTATAGAAACCTTTGCTTTGCATTTATTTTTTTAGAAAGTATCACATTTTATATTTCTTTTATTTTATCCAGTCACGTGATAAAAACATGGTTAAAATATTTCTTTAAAAATTCGTTAAAAATAGGAACTTAAGTTACACGTTAAAACTTTGATACCATTAGAAAGCTAATTTTTTTAATCTTTAAATTGGTGCAAAAATCACGTTTGTGCGATAATATTTTCGGAAGTTATAGTGGAAAAACGTCGAAATTTCGCTTAAGTTTCAATTAATTCAAATTCTAATTAAAAATTCGAAAAAAGGGCTCCGAGGTGCACAATCCCGATCTTCAAGGTATACATGTACCAAATTCGGTAGCTGTAGGTCCAACTGTCTGGCCTGTAGAGCGCCAACACACACACATTGAGTTTTATTATAAGTACAGATTAATTTTTTTAGGAATATTTTAATTACCTGTTTTCTGCTTCTTGATCACAATATTTAATGATATTATGTAAAATGTTCTTCGTACCATTCCTAAACGTTTTTTTAATGACTTTTGGCTACACATATAGATACGAAATTTTGAACTGAAATAAAATGATGTCAGAAATACATGACACTCGCACACAGGTGAAAAATAAAGTAAAAAGTATCTAATAGGGGAAATCCAAGGTCAAATTTGAATAGCGGAAGTGCGCTTATCTTCCCTCGACTTACTCCTTAATGAGATAGTATCGTTGAACAACGGTCGTCTCAGAATCCAAATACGGTGGATATAGAAACTTCGGATTCCGACTTCGAAGAGAGTGAGCGAGAATGGTATTGACAATGGAAATATTGGGAATGTAATTGTTGAAGATGATATTGCTAATGAGAATGAAATATTAAACCATCAAGAATTGCTTCCTATAATTTATAAAGTTCGAAAAATTGTTAAGATATTTAAACATTCCTTTGCAAAAATTGCCATATTACAAAAATTTATACTAACTTTAAATAAAACAAAATATATGTTAATATTTAATTCTAAAACAAGCTGAAACATTTTACTCCTAATAATGGAACGATTTTTCAAATTGTAAAATCCAGTCCAAAAAGCCATAATAGACTTAAACCTGCAAATTATTCTTTCAGATAGTGAATTCGACTTAATATCCAGAATTGTATCGGCTCTACGGCTAATAGCACTGGCTGTTTGGGAATTGTGTCGGAGAGATTAACTAGCTAATGAAACAATAAATTTTATGTTGCAGTCACTGAAAGAACAGCACACATCACTGTCTCTAGAATTATATATTGCATCGAATAATCACTCATAAGTAAGGCAGACTAAAATAGAAAATATGTTACGGTATTTACATAATTATAAGGATTTTTAAAATGAAAAAGAAGAAAAGAGACTAACCAATTCAAATCTGATCAAGTGTATAGTAAATTTTCTTAAATTTTTTTACCAATAAATCTATCTACATGTAGAAGAATTTAGCACAGCTATCGAAGATTATGATGGCACTAAAGTCCATAAAGAGAAGAACAAAAATTAAGAATTAGAGTAAATAAAAAGTTTCAATAGACCAAAATATAATTCAGAAATCAGCTATATCCAAAACCATCCGATGATAAATCGGTTTATTTGAAGATGAGGGATTTAGTGGTAAATACTTATAATATATAATAAAATATGTCGCACGTTACTAGCAGTGCTACCAACTAGCGGAGATGCCAAAAGAACGTTTTTGGCAACTGGCAACTTTTGCATAAAATTACGTTCCAGGCCTAATCACAGCACAATTGATGCATTATGTTTTTTAAGGTCACATTTATAAAAGTTTGAAATGGCTCCACAGAGTGGGATTTTTATACTTTATTGTGATATAAATAAATAAGATGTTCCTTTACTTTTTTGCGATTCTTTATATACTGTTATAAATTATAAGTTACAAATTATTTTTTATGATATTTATACTTTCTTAAAACACTGGCTCATAAATCAGAGAAACAGAAGTAATTTTTTTCTTATTCTAAAATTTCTACTACCGGTATTCCGTTATTAAGTTCAAAAAATATCAAATACCGGTATTGAACTCTTGGTCCGATATTGCAATCTCTAATTAATATCCTTTTCTTTCTTCATTTCAAATTATCTGTAATGTTTGCGTCTCATAAAACTACGAGTCTTCATACATGTAAACATCTCCTCCCTTCATCTGATATATTTAGACGAATTAAACCCATACTAACGCATGCCCAAAAGCTCAGAGGGTTTTGAAATTCGTCAAAGTTAGGAAATATTAAACTTTGAATTTAATATTTTTACTGAATCTCTCAACCTGCACGCTTCACTTGGGGTTAATCCCTGGAATATGGTTATTAATATCCGGAAATTGAAGATTCGGAATCTCATCTATGTCATTATATATGTTCTTTCTAAAAATATTACAAAAAATTTAACTCAAAACTACAATTGCAGTCACAAAATCACATAATGAATTTAATTTTAAGTCGTTGTGTCTTTGAATTTTACAGAAGTTTTATCGGTTTTTACATGTTTCTAAAAGTACAGATCAACAGACAGTCAATTTCTTGTTGGATATGGCTTAAAATTTGGTAGATTTCTTTACTGCAGATATTAAATCTGTGTATAGAATTTTATCTATCTAACTCTCTTCGTTTTGTATTTATCATACTAAATTACATTCAAGCAGCCTTACAGACAAAAGTCCTCTGAGCGGATATTGATCAAAATTTGACAGAAGTCTACACATTTAGTATTAAGACCGAATACTAAATCTCATTTGTCTAGCTCAAGGCTTTTTAAGTTACCCTTATCACAGCGGACAAATGGCTTTTTCCAAAACGTGCTTTTCGAGCTCAGAGTGCTGTGAAGCGTAGAGATTAGTCAAAATTTGGTATTCGAATTTTTTTGACGATTACTTCTATACTTTCTCTATACTGCGTATACGAGAAATTCAAAAATAATGTTACAGATTTCCTGTCCTTATACTCAGTCGGGCTCATTTACCTATATAGTGGGTGTGTATGGTGTGAGAAGATAATGATAACACAATGACCGGTCCTTCAATAGATGACACAACACAGACGACGATTATTTATAGGGCGAAGATAGAACAACATAAAGACGACAAATATTGACAGCACAACTATGTACAGAAGACAATTATATACTGCCGAGGCGAACACACAGGACAATATACACAGCAGAACTCTACTGCAGATAGTAGCCCGCGATAGAAAAAGTAGTCTGCCAGCAGAAATTCCATTGTGACAACGTCAACAGCTCACAAAGCGGCCAGACAGGATTCAGCAGGAGAAGAAATCTAAGGGATTCTGTATACACTCACTTAGGTGTCCCTGGAACACGCTGAAACTACTCCTCTGTCTCTTCTTGCCTTCGCTGCCAACTCACTACTTCGCACAACGGGACTACTCCACAGTCCAGCACAGCTCCGTTCCCGACGACAACACACACGACACAGGCTTCGTCAGAATACGCCACTCAGCAGTCCTCCGTTCAGGACTCCTCAATGCAAGACCTCTCTATTTAGGTCTACTCGGTCGACTATCACCGTACTTTCAGCTTCCAAGACCTCTCAGTTCAGGTCTTCTCGAATGTCGATTGAACTCTACCGCACTTCTCAGACTCCTCTTCAAGACATCTCTATCCAGGTCACGATTCTACTCTGCCGCACTTTCCAGACTCCTCTTCCAGATTTCTCTATTCAGGTCTTCGCGATTCCACTCCACCGCGCTTCTTTTTTTCTCCTTTCAACACCCGAGGATTGGCAGTTAAAGAAGTACCCGCTTCCATGGACGCTACCTCCTTTTATGGCGGGAGCTTGATGCAAATTGGACCATGGCTTTTGGTAAGTGTTATGGATTTGCGAAGCAAAGCAGCTCCCTGTGGGGAGAGAGGTGAGGGTGAGTTCACCATCCTATAGGAAGGCAGCTGCAGAGGGGAGGGTTGCTTTGAGACTGGACTCCTTTCAATACCGCAGACTGGCTGCCTTATATAATGACAGAAGGTGAGGCTAAAATCTTCTGGACCAATCAGGATCATTCTAGACGTATCTCGGCTCTTAATGGGCAGATCGGAAAAATTCTCGATGTTATGGGTATTATTCATTTTGTCTCTAAAAACACCAAATTCGTCGCCAAGTTGACAAATGGTCGCCAAGTTCTTGGATCACAGAGGTCACACCCATTCCCTATTCAATACAGATTACTATAAATCTATCTTCTTTACGATGACATTATTAGCGGGGGAAAGAAAAAATACAGGTTCGTAATAATATGATACAATAAAGAGATAATACGACTTTAGACATATATCCAGCAAATATCTGGAAATATATGTAGCAAATCTGGAAAATCAATAAGATAAACTGGAAAATCATAAAACAAACGTGAGTTTCCACAAAAGATATCAGGTTAAACATAAAATCTGTTTTTATTTCAATGCAGAAAATCATAGGAAAAAAACTTAAAAAAATATCTCTAGCACATTTACAAGTTATTCTGTCTGGAAATGTGTTTCGTTTCGTGATACAAGAGAATCAGGTCCTCTATATGCAGGAAATCCTTTTGTATATACAGGAGTGCTTAAGCTTGAGATTTCAATATGTCATCAAAGGACAATCCAAAATAAACGGAATTTTCTAAATTCATTGATATTATTCCAAATTTTCCTATCAATTTCTTTAAAACTATAACTGATTTGAGAAAATATATGTTTATTACATTTTTATCTTTTTCCTAGTGTAAAATAAATCTTCGTCTATATAAGACATCGTATCCATTTTTGAGATCTTGATGTACAAATTATCAAGAATGCATAAGACGAAAGAACACCTTGAAGACAGTAATAGTAATGCTTTAATAAAGACAATAGACAGTAATAATTTTTAGTAATGAATTTGAGCTAAATTTTATGCAAAATATATTATTGTCGTTTAACATATGGCCCCTTTTTCAATTTTTCATAAGAATTAACCAGTAGAAATGTTCTGTCTCCAGTTTCTCCTATAACTACGCAATATAACCCATTTTATGGGCTTTCAGTAATCTTTATTTTATTTTCTTCATTATGGTTTGAAGAAAATATTGTTAACAAAAACGAAACCCAAATTTCATTTATCAAATAAGCTGTGTTTTGTATGTTTTTGTTTAAGCACTTAAAGGTAAAACTACAAACAGACAATCTATGCATTTCCGGGTTTAGACTAGAGTTAGATATATATCTATAATATTGTTCCATATTGCAGGTACTAAAATTCATTCGTTGAGGTCGTTCAGGTTTTCACCTGTCGCGAACAAAAATACATTAGAAATATAATGAATCTACTAGTGAATTTGTTTGAAAGTAAATCTATATCTTTAATTCCAATAATAAAATCCTCAGTCTAATCTCATCAGTTTAGCATGTTAGTTTTTTCAAAATTATTGGCAATAATTTTGTGTATCTCTTGGAAATTTTAAATAATTAAGTTTACAAGTAGATTTAATTCCAAAAATTGCTTTGTCAGAATAGGAAGATCTGTTACTTGAAAATTCATTAAAAAATTAAAGTAAAAGTTTGAAAATAATAATTTCTCTTTGAATATTACGTATACAAAAAATCAAAAACTTTAAAAATCTTAAAACTGGAAAAGGACGCGATCATTCCCAAAGTAAGGTGTAAAGGTTGAATGTGGGGTCATCTCTCATACACTTCATGGACTACCTGTTACCTTTTGCCTTATCTCAGTGCTGTTCTCTACACCCATGCAAATGCTTATATAAGTTCAAGTGCACTCAGCAATCCAGTAGTATTGAATGATCTAATGACGCTCCTATTGTTCTTCCCAAACAGAGATCATCGTAGCTTCCTCGCCCACAATGGAAAGTGTAGGATGATTCGATGCGGAAAAGGTCAATTACGTAACTATTGTATTTATCCATTATTAGACCAGTGGGCACAATGTGGGGGCTATGCACATTACTACCTACAAAGGTAAGAGAAACTGTAAAACGTAACTTTGCGTGCAAAGATTTTTGTTGAATTGATTTGTAGCAAAAAAGGTAAGCCAAAGAAATGGATACAATCATTAATTAATCAATAGAGGAAAAAAGTTTTTAAATTTAAACCACAGTAAATGTTTTCAGGCGTAAAAGTCATCGGGTTATCTTCAAACAACTTTCTCGTATGAATTAATACAGTATAACAAACATTGTTCTTCATGATACTAGAAGACTAACAATGAGTATTCATGTTTCAAGTTGAGTGTTCATGTTTCTTGTCCTTCCTGTAGGAAACTGCGTGATGGTAGATCATAAATTGATTTTGGCCACTTTTTAAAATCAAATACAACGTAGAGGCAAAACATTACAAGAATATGTCATATTTATTAACCTAAGTCGCTGATGACGACAGGACCGAAACAAAAAACAATTTGGCCGTTATGCCACTCCACGTTTATGCTATTGCGAAGTAGGGACAGCAAAAGTTATAATGGATTTTGTATGTTTTCTAATAATTAAATACAGAATCTGAGATGCATCTACAGATTAGATCACAGAACAAATTGTTGGCACTTATCTACATAGATTCTTACTTAACGTATTTTCATATGCACAAACAATAATAAAAATTTGTTAGTATGTAGATATGTTGACATTTTTCATAGGTATGCTTCAATTCTTGATGAATTTGGTCCAAATTGATAAATTTTATATACTTCATAAAGAAAAAAGGAACAAAAATTGAATTCTTCATCCGTAGTATTTATAAAAAGGTTGGTAACACAATTAAAAATGGTATCCTTATAACAAATTTATGGGAGCGAAATATAACCTTAATATTATGTTTCTTGCATTCTAATCCATTTGAAATGAAAATTCTTAAAATTGTAAAAAATTACAAGATAGTTTTAATGATTTAAGCTATTGCATTAGCTGTCCGAAAAAATTTCTATATTTTCACTCGAATATGTTTTTTGATAAGATCCGTTTTTTCAAATGCTATTCACAAAATGGCATTCGAAACAACGGATTTGGTGTTTAAAAAAATCTATTAATTTACAAATAGAATTTAAAATATAAAATTATGTATATTGAAAAGGCACAAAGTTGGCTTATCAAACGTCAGAACATATTAATTAATCCTAAAGTAAATTTTAAAATGTACAAATTTCGTCTTGAACGAAAAACACTTGAATGAAAATTTTGAAATTCATTTAAATATGTGTTAAATAGATGGGTAAAAATTTGATGACAATTCAAGAACATTTTCTACATAATTTTTTTGAAAAATTACATTATCAGAAAAATAAATCGTTGAAAAATAATATCTAAATACTTATCTGTTATTTAAAATGCACTTAGTGAAAATTAAATTATATTCTAAAAGTATTTATTTATGATATAAAATATCATTATAGTAGTCTGTTCTTAAAAAGCAGTGTCTAAAATTAAATTTATAATTTCATTTTATTCCATTCTAAATCTTGATTTTTTTTTTGAGAATCAAATACTGTATAAAATTCGACAGTCGTAGAACACTTTTAAAATGCTTTTTTAATACATGAACATATTCTGAATAATACATAAATACTTATAATCATTTCTCAAAGACTGTTTAAGTAGACAAATTAAAAAAAACTGTAAATATTGATTTGAAATTTTAACTGGTTTCTTCCTTCTATATAACACATATTTAAATGGAATTTCAGATACCTCCCTCAAGGTTTTTAAAAACTGAAAATATTTTATTTTCAAATTTTCAATTTCTTTTACCTTTATCCGCTAACAAACTAACGTGGAAACTTAGAGCTTGTTCGAGTAACAACAGCTAAACTTAACAACTAAAAGCAATAAAATTGCTGTTATCTAATTTTTCCATGTTAAAATATAGTTTGATTGGACTTTTGAAAAAAAAAAAACCTGAAGCGTTAGGATGTCAAAACCTTGTTTTGTAACATCATTATCTAGCAAAATTTTATTTCAACTTTAAGAATCAAATATAATTAAAGTTTCGCTCGTTTAAAAGCAATAATAATTAAGAGCTCTTTTAACTCGGAAAATCTTTTATGTTATTCATATTAACTTTTGCCCTTAAGATGTTTAATTTCTAATATGCACTTTAAAAATATGAAGCAGAATAATTTTAAAAAATTTAACAATGGCGGGTAAAAAAATAGCTGCTTTTAAAACACAAATAATTCTTCCTTTTTTAATAATTTTAATTTTCTTGCTTACAAAACACGCGAGAATCTCTCTTTTAAACATGCGTATCTTAATATCTCTCATCAACAATTCAGGTTCATGTGAATAAACTCACCTGTTATAAAAAAAACTGCTGTGATTTGTTAAGAGAATTAGGGGTTTTATGCATGATTAAACAGTTCTTTTTTTCTGTAGCCGCTGATAAAAAGAAGAAAAAAGTCGTTTTCCTCCTGCAAGGCACGTGTCTTAATATCCTTAATTAAAAATTTACTGTTGTCTCTGGTTCTGGTATTAACGCTACAAATTGCTTTTCTTTTAACTATCGTTCCTGCTCGTCAGCTTAAAGATAGTAATTACTTTTAAATTTGTTTTCAGTTTTCAACCTTTTTTGAGATATTAATATTTAAATTGTCTTATTTTAAGTTTTTAACAAGACAAAAAATATAATCAATTTTTCATTCACTTCCTGATATGTAGAGTTTCAAAATCTCTGCATATTTGTATGTTATCGATGGCAGCATATTACTTTAGTATTTTCAAATTTTAAAAGTTCCTTGATTGATTAATTTAATTAAAATTTGAATCGATATGAATTGTGCCTCTTTGGTAATAAATACGAGACAAAAAAAACTTGATCTCGAAATCCCATTACGATTAATTTTAAATTAAATGCTAAAAGTAGAAAGCAGCAGATTTAAGAATAAGTAAAATGATCAATTTTTATTTCTTAGTTCAGATGGCTGTAATTAAAGTTCCATTTTGAAATGACCTTAAGAAGAAAACTATTGGGTCAAATGTTATATATCAAACTTGGTAATAGTTTTAAAGAGTTCATGAGAATTTTATTTCCTCAAGAAATTTTTTTCAAAAACTGACCATCATTGAGAAAATGATGCAATACTGTTAAACAAAATAAGACATGAACATATTGGTTTAAAATGTGCTTAATCGTTTTTGAAACATGTTACAAAGTAAATTCAGTATGTGTTATCATCCTTCAGAAAAGTATACCATAGTAACCTAAACAATTTGGTGCAATGTGATGATCTAAACAATTTGGTGGCAGAACAAAAAGAAGAGACACACCAACATGTGTGTAACATTCCTCCTGATATGCTAAGAGCTTCTGTTGAGAAGACAGCATTGCGATTCAAATTGCTTTCAGAAAAGGGGGGTCGTCACATTGAACATGCTTTGTAACAAGTTTCAGAAATTATTAAATACATTTTCATGTCCTATTTTGCTTAAAAATATTGCATACAGACCAATCCCATCGCACCCCCGGGTGGTGAGTTTTTTTTCTTGCGGAAAAGAAATTTTCATGTCTTGATTTCAACTATTACAAAGTTTGGTAATATTTGGTACAGTAGCTTTCCTTTTGGACCATTTCAAAGCACAACTTTGATTATAGCCACCCTGTATACTGATGAAAGTTTGTATGCGCTTTTAGCAATGTTTGCTATTTTTCTTCAATATTAACATTAACCTCTCTTTTAGATACTTATTAAAATTTAGATATTAGAGTTTACTTGTTAGAATTTTGATACTTATTTCTTACATTCATTAATTTTTTAAAGAAATTACAGTTTCTTTTTCGCGCACAGTAGTCTGATATATGTCATGGATTGACAGTTATAGATTAATAATATTTACTGATTCTATTATTATAAATACTTACGTATATTTCGATTATGGGATTGCTTCTAGAAAAAACCGTCGCGAGATGTCCCTCCTAAATTTTATAGCAAATTTTGTAATAAAGGTTTTATTTTGTTTCTTTCGCATAAAATTTGTGTTCCTACATAAGGCAACAAATCCTTTGTATGACATTGTTGAACTACGGTTACGATACATATATTTTTGATGTGAACCTAACATTTTTTCCAAAAGCTCTTCCAAAAATATGCATTTTGGGCGTTATTTTTTTACAGGCCGATTGAAGACAAAATTTATTACGAAAGTGTGGTTTTTATAACTGTAGTCAATCATTAGATTGCAACCGAATTTCTTTGATTCAAGTAATTGAGTCTGTAAATTATTGCTTTCACATGCATGAGGAGACACAGACTGACAAACAGTCAACCATTTCATGAAGTTGCTATGAAATCTGAAGTCTTTATTTCAGGTGCTAAACCTACATTTCAAATTTTATCTGCCTAGTTTTTTGAGTTTCGTAGTTATTCGAGACTTTTTGAACTGAAAAGCTAAACGAACAAAGATTTCATGTGAATGGATTTTATTTAAAATTTGATACATCTACAAATTTAATCGTAATTCATTATATTAACTATCAGCATTCTAGTTTAAAGTATTTCTGAGTTATCATTTTAATAGACAGACAGAACGAGTATGTGCCAAAAATGTGTTTTTCCAACTAAGGAAGTTCTGAAACATAAATATTCTCAAAATGTTTGTTTTAAATTCTTTGAAAACTATGACAATTCCATTATATTTCGTGTAAAAATTGTATGCTTTATCGTTTCGTTACGCCTTGTTGTTTATAAAGTGTCTGTAGACAAACATTTTACCGCAATTTCTGTACTAATTAGATAGGAAATTCCTACTGTTTAGTTAAAACATTATGCAGAAGCATGTTGAAAACGGTTTAGACTTAATCACCATCTCAGTCACAATTTCGAATCTATAAGAAATATTGCGAACATAATATGCGATAAATTGATTTCAATTAAGAATATAAATTTAACATAAAAAAATTATAATTATGAATTCCAAAAGGGGGAAATAGCATTTTTTCAAATGTTATGAGATGTTTTTGATGATATGAATTTTAAAAAAGTGAAATATTTGAATATAAAAAATATTCAAATAGATAAATGATAATAATGACTTTAATAAATCAATGTCGTTAGTATTTATTTAAAAGCAAAGAAATAAATTTCAATATGCTGTTTTCGAATATATTTAATATTTTTTATGGATACCAAGACATTCTATGAAAAATTGAATAAGTAGCTTTTGCTTTGAATATAAGAAACCTCTTATAAACTTTTCATCCAAAATGTCAGTCATATATTAGAGGTTCTGAATTCTGACTGTCACCATCAAGAAAATGACATTTTTGGTATTTACAGAAAATATTCCTCGATATTTTAAATCTCTGAAATATATTAAAAGAAATATTTATCTATCAGAAACCATGTAAATATATGTTCATAAGCTTCATATCTGTCAATCTATTCCAAACAAGGTTCTTTTTATTACGGAATCATGATTGAAATTGTTACATAAATGTAAATCGTTAACATTTCCTAGCTTTAATATGTTTTGGAAATCATCCGATGGGCACCAGATGAAAATAGTCCTACACATAGATAAAGGAAAATGGAGGTATATTGGGACTCACGAAATACAGGTACAGAAAATACACCAAGAAGTATACACAACCGATCATATTTCGAAAGGAAGATAATTGACGCAATTTCTTTAACTTTTCATATTGATACATGTATGTTCAGACTAGTCTTTGTCATTTTCTACTATTAGTTTATTCTCGCTCTCTCTGTATATTATATATATATATATATATATATATATATATATATA
>JAPMOQ010014991.1:294756-314272 GCA_026543055.1 Argiope trifasciata
ATCAAATGGATTAATAAAAAAAGTAAAATAGATCTTATTACAACTTTATCTAAAGTATGTTGTTAAATGCAAACTGCAAACATAGCCGAAATCGCGAATGGAATAGGACGAGATGGGTTCGAACAGGTAGAATCAAGTGACATTCAGGAATTGCTTGAATCGCAAGATGAAGATCTGACTGAAATCGACTTGGAGGAAATGTTAAATTCAGAGCCCATTGAAGAAGAGGCTTTAACAAGCACTGGAAACGTGACATTTAATTTGAAAAATCGTAGTGAAGGTTTACGAATGGCAAATGAACTTTGCGATTTCTTTATGTACATTGATCCGTCTATGGAACGAAGTCTTATTTTGAAGAAGCACATTTCTAATGCTACTGCTGCGCATCACTCTGAGTTGAAGGACCTTTTAATATATATATATATAGTTCAAATTTTCAATCGTTTTATAAAATACGTTTTATTCACCCATTTAAGTTCAAATGCATTTTTTAAAACTTGTAGTGGATGACACTCGATGTTAATACAGTTTTTGAAATATTAATTCATTAATTAAATTTCATTAATTTTTAATACTTTAAATAGAATGAAATTTAAAGAAATTAGAATGAAAGTTAAATTGCAATTAAAATTGAAATCGATCTGTAAGATTCAAGGTTTTCAGTATTTTTCACATGAAGGTGAAAAATGCGATTTCATTTCTTGCTAAAATTATCATTATTATTATTTGATATTTTTTTCATAAAAGGTAGCTAAAATATTTTTTTCTTTGTTGACTTTTTATTTGTTTCTTTGTTTTCTTTGTTGAATTGAATTTAAAAACCTTTTTGTATTACTTGTTTATAAGAATCTCTAGATATTTTGATTGATGGTGTTGATGATACTAGAATGCATATCTATTACTCATACATTTAGAAAGCTAACGCATTAATAATACAGGAATTGGGAATTAATTTAAAGTGATACGTTTGAAGGGGACCAATATCTCAAAATCTTTCCTTTTTTCATAGTTGAAGATCATTTGAAATTTTTGAGAGTCTGATAAGCCTTTTCATATAGTTGAGTAAATTCTTGTGCAGGTAAAAAATTTAATTGAATTGGAGATTAAACGCTCTATATGAAATGAGAGTTGTGTTTTTCTGCTACTAAATTGGTAATTAATCTTTATCCGATGTTACTTCCTTCTCATATCTTGTAATGCTTGTAATTATCTTGAAATACTTATATTGTAATAAATAATAATACCTTCGCTTATCTTGTAATAAAAAATATTATTATATAATAATAATAATTTTTGGTTTTCATAAATATTATTTTGTAAGTTTCCTGACAAAATTGCTGACAGAATTATTATAAACTACTATGAATTGAAAGTTTTATGAACTACAGTATCTAAAAAGTAGATAGCGCTGTGTATATTCATTTTCATTTGTGTATATGACATATTCTTTCTTGTACATTGCTTAGTTCAGTAAATATAAACACGTGTGTTTGAAATCTTTGAAGTTTTCTTTTACAAGAAATAACATGATGTAAAAGTCACTGCAGGGAATGAGTTTCCTATTAAATATATTTTTATATATAATATATATAATATTTCCTACAGGAATTATCAAATAACTGGCTGCCTTTGGCGACCAGCTGGTTCGCCATGAGTAATGCGTTCTAAAATTTTCAATTAAGTCACATATTCATTAGCCTTGAAGTAATTCCGGGCATTGATTGGCCTGAAATTAAAAATGTTTTTTTCCATGGATGCTGCCAAAATATTAAATATGTTTTTTTTTAATGAAAGCGAAAAAGAAAAAAAAATATTGAATAAATGATTTAGATGTTGTAAACGATTATAGAAACCTTGACTTTGCATTTATTTTTTTTAGAAACTATCGCATTTTATAATGGAAAAAAATTATTGAGTTAATGATACAGATATTGCAAACGATTACATAAATATGCCATTAAGTCGGGGTTTCAATGCATATCCTGTCTAAATTCAATCAGGTTTACCATAAATAAAGAAGATTTGTTGATTAAATGATTTAGGTATTCCAAACGATTATAGAAACCTTTGCTTTGTATTTATTTTTTTAGAAAATATCACATTTTATGTTTCTTTTATTTTATCCAGTCACGTGCAAAAAGAATCATTTCTTTAGACTTGATTTACGATGATAGTTTTTTTTTTATCATTTGAACTTCCGTCATTGTTTTCTTTTATTTTATCCAGTCACGTGCTCAAAAAAAACATGGTCAAAATATTTCTTTAAAAATTTGTTAAAAATAGAGGCTTAAATTATACACTAAAACACTTATACCATTAGAAAGCTATTTTTTTAAATCTTTAAATTGATGTAAAAATCATGTTTGTGCGATAATATTTTCGGAAGTTAAAGCGGAAAAACGTCGAAATTTCGCTTAAATTTTAATTAATTCAAATTCTAATTAAAAATTCGAAAAAGGGGCTCCGAGGTGCACATTCCCAACCTCCAAGGTATACATGTACCAAATATTCTCTAATTTGGTAGCCATAGGCTCAACGGTCTTACCTGTAGAGCGCCAACACACACACACACACACACACACATTGAGCTTTATTATAAGTATAGATTAGGAAAGTGTTTAAGCGACATTCCATGGAATAAAATACATATTTAAAAAAAATCAGTATTTCGATGTGCCTGGGAACGAAAAATAAAATAAATTCTGAAGAAATTAGCAGCAATTTCTGATCATTACAATTATATTTTCTTTAAATTAATTAGTTATTGTGATCAGAAACAAAAATACCTATTCTCAATCATTCCATATTTTCTGGATAATTGGGAACATACCTGAGTATTGCCGTAATTAAAACTGGCTAGTTCTTAAATTTTTTTTTAAAAAAAGAAAGGCATTGTTTAAATTAGCCGTTTAAATAATTATTTTTTCGTTAGCAACAAAGGGCTTTAAATAAATTCGAATAAAAAAATTCAATTTCTTAAAGATTAAGATAGTTTAAAGAATATAGAAAAAAAGTCCTTTAATTGGTTTTCAAAAGCTGAAGAAATTCGCCAAAAGAATTGAAGATATAAATTTTCTACTCTCATTACATCACTTGGCATCACTCTATTGTCATTATTTAGGGTTAGCTCTGAAGCTACGCCATTTTTCTTTCTTTACTGTTTTCATTTTTAGCTCTCTCTTTCTTTCTATAAAGGAATAAAACACAAAAATGGAACATAAAAGTTTCTTGTTGACAAGATAATTGCCGCTGTTAGTATTTTCTTGTATCAAGAAGGATGGTTTTCTGCGATAAAGAAGAAGAATAGATGGCGCATTTGTGAAGCCTGTTGTATGTTTTAGAGTAACTGTGTAATACTTCGTACCATTAAGATAAAAAATTAACGAGTAAAAATAGGTGACGTTAAATTGGATCGAAAATGTAAATGTTCGTTGGCGCCATTTCCTTTTTTTTATTTCACATCCCTCCCCCTCTCTTTCTTTATGGTTTGTTATTTTGAAAGTAAAAATAATACAAATATTTGATTTTTCTAAGCAGATCGTAATTTCACTGCCAGTTTCAACACATTTTATCTTAGGGTGATTTGAGAAAAAAATTACGCTTACACAAAGAAGGAATACGAAAAAAATTAATATTTTGTTTGTCGAAGAATATTCTTCTTTAGCAACGTTAAGACCGTTTTCGACAAAACATATTTGATTTAAGTATGCAACTGATTTGTTCCATTTTCTTTTGCGTTGTAAAATGTTTTTCTCTGTCCTTATTTCCTTTTTAAATCTGAGGAAGAAAAAAAGCCGACGATTTGCATCTTAAACGCTTTTGTTGTATCTGAAATAAATTATTTTATGATGCATACGAGAAACCATATCAATTTAAGAAAAAAATTGGGGTCAATAACATGATAGAAAATAAAAATATTTTAAATATGTATTTAATACAATTTTAGAATCTACAATGACAATAGCTCCTTACGATTTTCGCAGAGTTTGATAATTAGTTCGAGCTTTATTTGGAATAAGACAATAGCATTTAATAAGAAAAAAAAATAAACGTCAGATATTAAACATGATATAATAACTTTACAGAGTAATAAAATCAAAAGAATTATTATATACAGATGACTCAAACTCACAATTAAATATTATTAATACAATTAAATAACATTAAAATGTGCCGTAATTTCTTATCCTTGGATTGAATTCCAATTCAAAACGATTTCAAGAAATTGGGGAAAGATGTTTTCCGTAGCTTCTGAAGGTTAGAAGCCCTGATCACTTTAACTCACATGAACTTTTACTGATCACTTTACCTGATCACTTTTACACAAACCCTTTTTATTAAGGGAGCACAAAACTCAAAGATAGCACACTGGATTAAGAGCAACCATGTCCGAACCAGAACCGCCTAGATCACGAGGAAGATGCTTTACCCATAGGCCAAGACACCGACTAATATTAAAATATAATTAACTGAAGCATCAAATATTTACTCATCGCTTTAAAGTTGTATGATAAAATAAATATTAATTGGGTAAAGTAAATCATTTAAAACAAGCTAGGATTTTTTTCTTATTATTCCATTCATGCTTCATTTGAAATCAAGCTCATTCAGAAATTTCCAAGAAGTTTCAAGAACTCGTAATTTTGCATTATGATCACAGGATGAAAATGACGTTTAATGGCAGTAATCACCGCTAGAACAGTCACGACAGTGGAGGGTAGGGGGACATTAAGACCTCACGCAGAGATGGAAAATGTGGAATTTTACATATTGGAGATATAATTTTTTAAAACTGAAAAATCAATTGTGTTTTACTGTATTTATACTTTCATTTTTAAAGCTGAGAATTTTTTGTATAATCAGAAATAAAATTTATTTTTAATAAAAAAAAATTCCTAAGATTGACTAGATTTTTTCAATCTGCTGCTAGATATTGTATAGGCCAGTTTAGATAAAAAACTTCTGAGTGAAATGATGAATCAATAGAACGATGACAAAAGATGGTTTTCACAAAAGTTGTCTAATTCAAATCTGCAATCAAGTATTCTAGAATAATGCTGAGTATAGAAATATTGTGCTACACATAATTTGCTAATGATGATGTTGTATCCGTGTTTCCACGGAAAGGGTTGCAATAGTTTCTAAGGAAAAAGATCCCAGAGCACACGAATGCAGAAGTCTGACTTCCAGCTCAAATGAAGAAGAAATACACACCTTTCACTTGCACAGCCTCTTTTTACGGGGGAGGGCACTCACATAGCTCATAGAGAGAACAGAGGTAGAACAACCCTGCCCGAAACGGGACTCGAACTCGGGACGCCTAGTTCAAGGGGAAAACAAGCTATCCCTATGCCAGGACGCTTACATAGCTTGCTGGTAGTATTATATTGGGGTGGATGGACATTTTTCAAGAATGTGTTATTCGAACTCGGGGAGGTCTGAAACGTGCAGATTCGTAAAACTCTCAAAATTGTCTAGCAATTATTATACTTTCGCTTACGAGATAATAATAAACAAATAATTTCCTTTCCTGGCTATTCCCACTGTTTTCATCCATGTTCCATTCAATAAACCATTATTGCAGACCTTGCAGAAATGGTAACTGTTCCCATCACTTCTATTTTAACTGAAATCTCACTTTCCACTTCCAATGTAAAATGTAGTATCTATTCAAGTGGGAAACATAGTTCCCATTTTCCAGAAAAGCATTCTTTCCCATCTGCCAAACGGAGCAGGTAAACGAAGACGAAAGAGTTCTCTGACACCGTGGACATCTTCCCCAGTTCTCAGTTTTTCTTCCGACTTTGTCTTCCATTCGATAAGTTAGATGAAAAGGCAGATCGATCCCGGAGGACCCATTTATGACAGATTCGTCTTGGCTGGAGAAAAATCACCGAGACCTGAAGTGATTCTTCCTCGATCTTTATACATTTCTCATCCATAAATGGATGAAATAGAAATGCTGATAAATGAAAGAGATTCAGCGAATGCTTATGATTGTATCATATCTGATGAAATATATCTTTACTAATGGCAAAAAAGAATGTGTATAAGTGTGCACTCTCTACAGATCAGAATGTGTATTGTTTCATAGAAAAGAAAGAGTCTCCGTAGCCGAATGGTTTTAACCCTGGACACGTAGTCAAAAGATCGTGAATTCGAATCCTGGTATATTCAAAATTTATGTAATTATTTTCCCTTGATTTGTTTCTCCTTTTTTTCGTGTTCCAGGAAGATTCTGGACTTTTCTTTATTTCAGCAAATAATTGCTCTGGACTTTTACTTCCAGAAAAGTATTCTGGAACTTTCTCTGCTGGTATAAAAGCAGAAGATCTCGCAATTGATAAATGGGTTTAACTCTACTTCCTGTGTGCTCTTGAGTTCTATCTGCGTTACAATATGCACTTGAAGTAAAACCATAACATTCCACAAATACGTACTTGAGAGGATGAAAACATGCATATAGGATCGAATTTTTTGAAAAAATAATTGCAATTTTGATTAAATAAAAATTAAAGAAATTATGATATTTTACAGGAATAAATATAATTGGAGGAAATGATTTTTACGTTGACTTAAAATTAAGAAGGATTTGCAATAATATCAATTTAAATAATATATAAATTTTCTCATATTAATAATTTTTCAAAATTATTTTTGTAAAGTTTTTAAGTATATGTATTGTTACAAAGAAATTTAAACACTTTCAATACTATCAGCAAACATGTAATTAAGCTGAAAGACAAATGATTATATTTAACATCTACTTCGATTTGTACTAGAAAATTGCAGAAACTGGAAAGTCTCAAAAGATGACGTTTAACTACTTTTAAAAAAATGAAAGATTACTTGCAACATTATGCTTTTAACAATTTTGATCTCACTGAGCTTGACTATATTAAGAAAGTTTATAAATACAATAAACAGACTTAGTTTTTAGTTTAGTTATATTAACGTCCCGTTTAAAGCAACACGAGGGCTATTTGGGAACGGACCTCGTAATTTTCAACCAAGATCAGATGACGAGGACGACACCTGAACTGGCACCCCCCTCTCCACACCACACCAGCGGGAGGACGTTTGGACTGATAGATTTAACATGCAAGAGACCCCCTCACACGACGGTTCTTCGGTGGAATCGAGTCTCGCACCTGGAACCCTCCGGTTCCGAAACCGAGACCTTACCATCAGGCCACCCCACAATAAACAGACAGAAATAAGGTTATTTAGTATAATGTGGTTTTCAATTTATCAAAATTTGGTACATGAAATTGCTTTGTTGAAAGAGCCATGAACAATTCATGCATTGATTAAAGAGTGCTTATAATTTCTTATCCTTTCTCAGCATTTCGTCGGCTTCGCAATCACAGGGTTTCTAGTTCGAGATCCAATTGATCCATTATATAAATGCACGTTAAAGGGGGGGGGTCAGATCCGTAGGGCCCAAACGTTCTATAACTGGTCTAGAGTAGGAGTTTGGAGAAGGAGGGGTACCAGCTCAGGTACCTTCCTCTTCATTTGACCATAGCTTAAAATTACGAGGCTCGTCATAAAATAATTCTAAAATTTGCTTTAAAATTGGACGTTGGTAAAACTGAACTGAATCCTCAACTCGTAGAATATAATAATAATAATAACGGGAAAGTAAAAGTGCTATCGAGTTCATGCTCCTTCTTTATAAATGAACATGATGTTGAACGAGATTATATAATCTTTAAAAAGAAAATTCAGGCTGAATCCCTTTTTCAGAAAATCTAAAAATAATAAAAAAGGGCATAACTTTATATTTGCTTCCTCAAATACATGAAGATCTTAAACATTTTCCACAGTGAAAGAATATAACTTATTTAATTTAATTTATTGAACTGTTTTAATACTCATTCAAGATATTTCATTTTTTTTTCAATCGCACATTTTTATTTTCATGTATATGAGATACACCTGAAAAATACCGTAATTAGTAAAAATTTACCCAAAAGATTCTCCAGAATTTCGATGATTTAAATTGCTAAATTGGAACGTAAGTATCGTTCTAATCGTCGACAATTTGAAATATTTCATTAATATTAGTAATATCCTTCCATAAAATTAAGCAGCAACGATAATTAAAAAAATAGGAAAACTCAGTATATAAAGACAACTACTGGTTTTAAATAAATAATATTTGGAACAAATGAATGAAATTTCAAACAAATGAATTGACATTTTTGATGACCAGAAATCTTCTATTTATGAATACGATTTCTGAAATAAATCTTATTTACATAATTCAAATACTTCTCAAATCATTATTTCCAACACTAGCTTTCAAACCTTCTGAAATTTGCGAATATTCTTTGAAATATTCCTATAATATGGGAATGATGGTTTTAATCAAACTTTGTTCATCGAATTAAGTCCATACTCAATACAAACGATACCATGATTAATATATGTGATTCGACCCTCTATCTAATATGATAGATATCTCTTAGCTGTTGTTACTGTGTTATAACTTATGGCACTTTACAAGCCAGTCAGTTATCTGTCAGCAATTTAAACAGAGCGAGCATCTCTTGTTTTTTTAATAGCTCCAACATGGGCCAAGAGTACGTCTTAGCTTCGTCATGTGTCGCAATCTCTTAGACAACCTTTTTTTACCGGGGGGGGGCATTTACATATTCAGAAGAACAGTCGGGAAGCCCAGATCATGGGGAAGTGCGCTACCCCTATGCCAGGACGGCGGCTTCCTTAACTATGGTGAAAAGAAAAGAATATCTGATTAGATAGTAATTGGGAGTAACAGGTGATTCACAATTAATTATGTGAGAGATACTGGCTAGTAGACAGTGATAGATAACGTGAGAGATGGAGTAAACAGAGATATAAATATACATAGGCTTGTTCTACTCACATCAAATTTTATTCGAAATGAGAATTTTTCCTGTTATCCGAATATAGGTGGCATGGCAGGTAGCGTGTTAAAGAATTCTGGCCAAAATAATTGTGAAATACTTAAGAAGAACTCAGATACAAATGTGACTTGACTAAGGCCAGTGAGGTTAATTAGATTTCCGGTGGGAACTGGCCCACATTTGTACTCCGTTGGGTTGGCAAATTAAGAGATCCATCTAATATTCAGCGGGTCTATAATTAGTGATGGTTTTCAATACCATGAAATAAAAAAGAAATTCCTTTAAACTAAAACGGATCAGATTAATAATTAATAAGTGAAATTGAAAACTATTAGAGATAAACTTTACTAGTAATTCGATTAATGCAAAAACTCCAAATACTTTATTTTCATATCAATAAGGTCTCAAAAATTACCACTCGATAGTGCATAAACCAAATTTATTTGATTCCTGTCTCAGTGATCTTAAGAAAATTTTAAACATGAAGTTTTATAGAAAAATAGAAGCATAAACATTTTTTTTATTTGGAACAGAAAATGGAACTAGTTTGGTCCACTTAACATGTTAACCAAATCTTGCGAAAGCAATAAAAAGATTATTTAAAATTATTTCAAATGGTACCACGTTAGTTAATGTGAAATTGAAATAGAGTGGTGAGGCTAAACTTTTTTATACCTTCTCTTGTAATTTGGATCTGAAATTGATCATAATGAAATCCTCCGATATTTCTGAATCAACCATGTATTTTCTCTAAGAACTTAATTGCATTGCACTCCACTTTTTTATTTCTGATGATATTTCCTCAATTTTTGTTTATATGAAGTTAAAACAATTAGCAAAATTGCCGTTTTATTGCTAATTGACAGCGAACTCAACGAATACCAAACATTTATATCGTGAGAAAAATCGGACCACAAATAACCGATGCTTCAATTTTGAAGCCAGGATTCATATCAATGCAGTCCTTAAACAAACAGATAAAAATTAATTTTATGCAAATGTATTGTGAAAATAGCTTTGAAAAAAAAAAGAGAATCGATGAGTTCCATCGTGATTGGTTGGCTGATATAAAAGATACTATTAAAGACGTTAATTTGTGGATGTGCATGTTTTATGCATTATTTTTTGTCATAGATTATTTTAAAATTGTTTGTAAACATAGTCTTTTATTAAAAAATATCTTTTTTACGTTGCGGAGTATTTTGTACCGCCTTTTTTGCCGTGGATGATATTGGGGAAACGGCATTTCTAATCATCTGTAAGTAATTCGTGAGATTTCTTTAGAATAAACTTAATTTAGTGTCTTGTCTTGTAGCTTGGGTGAATAATGAACTTGTATCGTGGATCTTAAGAGCATTAAAACTCAATTAGTTTATAATTTAATCATTTTTAAATATCTATTATAGAGGAGAATGTATGAAATATTCCGCACTGAACACTTTTGCGTTGCTTTAATCCTGACTAGAAATGTTGGGATTCGCTGCCTGAATCCTGACATTTGAATTCGAAGTCAAACGAATTAAAATGCCAATATTTGATTTCACTTGGTCTATATATGAAATTTCGTTTGTGTACACTTCAATAGAAATCTTTCCATCTTGTGAAATTATTTTGTGTTACTAAATTCTCACCGAATTATGCCCAAACTGAACTTCATATATTCAGAAGCATAGTTTCAAAATTGTTTTCATCATTGATATAACTTGAGATATTTAAATTATTTGATACAGTTTTAAAGTTTAAATGAAATTCTCAAGATTCACCAAGTTTCTACACCTAAACGGAAGTATCAACACTTATTGCTTATTGTCCGATTATCTCTAATCAAATATTAATACAAATAAACATCTCTTGCTTTTCGGTTCGAAATGACGTATGCATGTTCTAGTTTATTAAATATTCACAAACGTGAAAACTAATTTTCCTCACTAATGAACCCAAGAAAGGACTTGTTTACAAGATAAGGCGTGCTGTGTTTCGGTTTTAGAAAAGGAATGGGGAATATATATATATGGTATGAATTTTCCAATTCTTGCCATGCACATTTCCATTTTGAATTTGCACTTTCCATGTCGGGTGTCATCAGTCGTTGAGTCGCTTTGAAGTGCCTTGGTTGGGTTGAAAAATTATAAGGAGTCGAAGCAGAATCTTTCGGAAAAATACGTTATTCTTTTCTAAGCAATAACTTCTTATAATTTACAGGACATAATCACTCTTCAGGTAACAATACATCAAATTCGATAAATTCTTGAAATTGCATTAAATTTAATATCAACACCCCTACTTTTTATCTGTTAAGTTGAAATTCTTGTCAATACGGTATAACTTTTGGTTTGCCAAGTAGTTGGTGATAAGAGGCTTTTCAAACTCCGTAAGATCATAAGTTGACTTCCTAAGTATTGTACATAAACAAAGAGACGCTGGATGAAATGATCGTGAAGGAATTGGTTTTATAAAAGTGTCGTTACTACGAATTTGAAAATTCTAAGCTCGTTACTTCCTTCATTTTTGATCCGTAACTCTGCATCGGGTATCCAGGAATTTCTAAAGCAAAATAGTCAATACTTGTTCCAGGAGGTTCTTGACGCTTCGTGTCCATTACGGCTATCTTCACGACCATTGTACACGATTTCTCCTACCCGGAAAGATTTCCGTTCGAACCAAGTTGTCCGAAGATCGCTTATACTCTTTATAAACTTCAAGATCTTACAATCTTTTTTTTAATATAGCAAAGTACTTGCATCTTAATTATCGGGCAATATTGTAAAGACACTTTAATGTTGAATATATTGTGCTAATAGCAGTCACAGACGGTAAGGGGGAAATTCAGACCACTAAATTCTTCGTGCTTTAACTAGTCCTCGTTACTAAGATTGTAAAGAATAAGTTAAATGAATGGGATTGTAAAGTACCAATAAACTGTATATTGCTCTTCATTTTAAACTTGTGTTGAATTTCTTAAGTGCATTTTTAATTAATCGTTAGTTGCATTGGCTGTGTATGTTGTATGTTTTGAGAAAAATGTGGCTTTCATTAAATACTTAAACCTCTTTTAGGGACTGCTGATTCTGTTTAAAAATGCTCTTGATAGTTCGAGCTTTATGAGCACCTTGTAAAAACATCTCGTCACTCCTCATGGTGATATAAATTCAGGAAATCGAAGAGAAACTAGATGTCATGTCTACTACAATTGATTCGATCAAGGGATGTTCCTCCAAACTAACCAAAAGGTGAGAAACAAAATATTTGATACACTTACCTAGCGTAATCAGTTTTGAATCTCGGGAACTGAATTATCCTATTGACTATTCAAGCTCAATTGGTATTCATAGTAACTTCTTACCTTTTGAAAAAGGACAATTAGGATTTCGTTATTGACAAAAAAATTTAATCCACTTTTCAATCGACACCTAAAGTTATCCGATGCCAAATTTAAGGAAGATAAACATCCGTATCATTTTAGACAAATTTCTCTAAAATAGGTTTAAATTATAATGAACAAATTTTATTTAATACGTCATAAATCTAAATAAATTAATAACTCATAAACAGTTAAATAAATTCAAGTATCTGCTTTCGATATACAAACTTTGTATCTTCATTAGGCATTCTGGTATACTGCAGAATAACAGTTCATGAGTATCGCATTTAATACAAGTGCAATTAAGTTACAATTTTGACTTAAATTGGAGGATAACTTACTATATAGTAATTTTTTCCAATGATATCATCGGCTTGTCAATATGCGACTACTTGCTTGAAAAGTACTTGAATTATAAATTCGAAATGGAAAATTGCGATTAATTTTTAAGATATTGTTAAAGATTCTGCATTGTTCTGGTTGTGAATATTCCCTTTAAAAGATAATCAGGCATTGAAATAAGTTGACACTACCTTTATACTGAAACAAATCAACTCGGTCACTTAATGCTTTCTGTCCAGATTTATTTTATTAAATCGCTGTAAACTTTTGAGTTAAATGTACATATCTTGGTCTAGTGCACTTTCATTTTGTCACACAATGAACACAATCAGATTCGTCGCTTTCCAACATTTTAATTATTTTAGAACATTCCATTACAGGCAAGTTCGATCTTTGTTCGTATAACGGTTGAGAATACAACCAGAGAAGTGACGACCAGAAAATTCAAAATTTCTTTTTTCCAACATCGGTGCGCTATATTTAAAGGTAAGTTTGAAATTTATACTATAACAATTAACTCTAAAGAGTGGTAAAACAATTCTAGAGCATCGATTATTTTCAAAACCTGACGCTATTTGGAATTTCTAATGATAGCCAATGTATAGACTTCGCTTATTTGTGTGCATGTAGCATAGTCTCATTCCTCGGATCTCCGAATTTGTTTTCAAATCATTCACAAGCCGAGGCAGAGAATATTTAAATACAGGAATGGAATGTCGAATTCCTTTTTCAAAGTTTGCAAATAAATAGAATTGGAGTGATCGCTAGAGCATTAGACGAAGGCATTATTTTCAAAAATCAATCCCATTATCTGCTAGTAAATTTAAATGGGCCGTTTCATGTGTGTATTTATTCTCGATTCTTAAATAATATAATCAACCCTGGCATTCTTGATATATAAACGTAAGATCCGTATATTAATCGAGATATCGTTGGTCGATTTCTTGTACTTTGAAGTATTACCTCTGATACTAAATAGACAACTGAATTTTTAAATTGTTTGGTACTGAAACAAAATTTTAATCTTTTTTTAAAATTAAATAACATTTTGAAACTTGCACACAAATCGTAATAATTACAGAATCGGGCTTTAAAATGTTATTCAGGGAAAACTGGATGGCGTTTCTGAAAAACCAGATCAGAATTGTTAAATTTCGCTTTAAAATCAATATAAATGAGAATAGAGGGATGTGCCAATACTAAATCGATAACTGAAATATATAA
Source organism: Argiope trifasciata (assembly GCA_026543055.1). NCBI lineage: Eukaryota > Metazoa > Arthropoda > Arachnida > Araneae > Araneidae > Argiope > Argiope trifasciata. The sequence continues at coordinate 308,578 of JAPMOQ010014991.1, forward strand.
TGGTCAACTTGATTTTTATTCCTATACTGATGTGAAAACGAATGCGCAACTACAATTTTCAGTGACCCCTATTTTGATGCTAGTTGAAATATTCACCTTGCTTAATTTATATAACATACTTGGCAGATTGCTTCGCTTAATTTTGAATACAATTTTCAGGTAACCAGAGCTGTTCCAGTAATCCAGTTTGAATGGACCAAAGATGTTGCAAGTCGAGTTGACTTCTGTCCGGATACATATATTCTTCGGCCTCTTGATAGATGTGCAGCAGCTGGATGAACGCAGAAAACTGCAAGTAAACTTAATATATACCCCAATGACTTGAATAGATGGCGACTTGCAACTGACAGTGAACTCGAGTTCATTTCACCAAACTTTTAATGTTGCGAGACTGATTAGTAGAAGAATAGTTAAATTCACTAAATTGAAAAACTTTCATTAAATGAAAATGATGGGTTTATATGTGGGGGAACTTCATTGAATATCTTTAATAAAACTAATATTTATATAATTGAATAAACAGCTAAATTCAAATTTCTGTATCGTTTCAAATGAAACTAATAATCTACTCTTAACGATATCTTTATATTTTGAGATCAATGTTAATAGTGTACTCCCTAGCTCCATGTTTGATTTAAAATAAAGATGCCTCGAAAGTATGTAACTTGTTTAATATACTTCAAATATTTTAACTTCTCGCTTGGTGCCATTTCAAACCACAATTGGCGTGGTATAGCCTACTTTTGTCTCTTGTGTTATTAACATTAAATTAACCAGCCAACCATCCTGAAAAGTATGGAATTAGTGTTACCAGTCAAGTATATTACGCACTGTAACTAATCCATTCTGGAATTCTCGTGATTTATTTCAAAATGCCTTATTACCGTGATTGGATTATCCAAAAAATGAGGTTCCTTTGTCAAAACTACTGAGGTAATAACTATTGTGCATGCTAGTTGGTAATTAGCTACAATCATGCAAAAGAATATTTCATTCTTATTTCGTTAATTGTAATAATGTTCTAAAACAATTGCATCATAACGTATTCAATGTGCTCATAAAATGTGGCAGTACAGATTGTGTCCTTAGAGTTGGTTAGGAACTAAATTCCTTTTAATCTCGCAATAACTTGGTTCAAATTCTCAAACCATGAATCAATACTAAGAGCTTTTGAATTTTTAATTGTAATTGGTAGATAGTAAGCTTTTCGAATTGAAAGTATACAAAGTTTAAAGAAGCGTTAAAATTCGTTGTCTTGGGTTAGTGTAAATCTTTGGCAGCTCTCAATAGCTGCAAATGCCATTGTTTGAAGTAGAAATTACGTTTAATCGATTGGTTAGTAATGACTGCAAAGGTCAAGCAAAGTTTCGAGGATGGTTCAGCCAGAATGGCGGTTAACGCGTCAATATGCGGGTTTCTGTAGACTTTCCGTTCAGGCTGCTTGGGACCGGCAGCCTAAATGGAAAGCCTCGGTCCCCAGGGATCCGGTATTGACTGTGTTAACGGGGGATGGCAATAGGGTAAGAATTCCTAAGCTAATATACTGGGCAAAGAGTGATTTCAGTTAACATAAATGATCATTGGAGTTTCTAATAGCATGGGCCTCTAACTTTAGTTAAATGCGATTTGTGCTTCAAACTTTGGCAGTGGCTATTGGAAAAAATCTTTGAGTAGGATAATTTGAAATTCTATGCGTCAGATTTTAGCGATGTTTAAACTGAACACAATGTACTAGATTTAATAATTGGTTTTATTACTTGAATACGTAAAAAATTCATAGGTTAAGATGCACGTTTAATTCAAAAGTTCTTCACTTGGTCCATAAATCCAACGGAGAGTTGAATTTAAAAACGAAGATAAATGAATTGCTGTTGGCAATGGGTTTTTAAAGCAAGGCTTCATCTAAACTTGATAGTTTCGATTTTGAATTGTCTTACCAGGATTTAAACGGTTATTAGGCGATGCCTGGCTTAAACGCGAGAAATAAAAATGAACTCTGGAACAAATACTCAGTTTCCTTCGATGTGACTTAAATGATAAATTCGGTAGCGATCCAGTTCCTATAAATTCGATATTTAAATTGGGAAAGAGTTGGTTTTAAATATCCAGAAATGGTGCATAAATTCTTTACGCATACCCCTTAATCCAAGTCAACATCGTATCTCATTTTCAAACGTGTATTGAAACGTGTTCTTTCGAATATGAATAATAGTATTGATCAGAAATACATGTATGTATCAGTTACCCTCCAAACACTTGCTTAATCTTCTAATTTAAAAACTGTAAAGCCGATGGAGATCTAGAGAATTATCAATCAACTTTTAATCTAAAGTTTCTTTGTAGCAAAATCGGCTTAAGTTTGAAGTGGAAGACACGAAACCAAACAATTTTATCAGTCTGTGTTTAAAAGTTGTGAACTTTAGTTTTAAACATTTGTTTCTTTACGTAATTGATTTTATAAACTTTCTAAAATTCTAACTAGGAAATTTTTAGTCTGTTTCATCTGAAATGTGTACTTCAGTAATCTCCGATTTTCAAGGCTAAATTTTTAACTTTAAACTAATCTAAGCTGCATAATTTGTCGTGAGTTTTCTTTAAATGAATGAATGAATTTTAATGCATTAAATTTTCTTGATGGGAAACAACTTTGCGCTGAATTTACATCAATATATAGCTATTCGTGGCAAATGTTTACGTAGAATAAAGCTATTTAAAACTAAGTCTTCATTAAATTTATCTCGCTCCATAAAATTAGCAATGACTTTAAAGTTACCTTGCATTTTAATGTAATATTTTTACATGATTGTCACGAATTTTTTTTATAAATGACTATTCTATTGTATTTTAAATTGTTAATCTTAAAAATTGAATCTTATATTTTAATTTTTTAATCTGTATAGTTCAATCTTTTAATTGTTAATTATGTTGGCGATTGGATTGTTCTTTGTGTTAATGAATGTCTCAAATGGTCATCTGTGTACATAGCTGGCTGCTCTTTCGAGCAAATTGCAATTTTAACTGCAATATTTTCTTTCACATTCATATTAAAGGTAGAGTACACAAATTTGTTAAAGGTTGGACGGTGTATATTTTAGTCAACTTAAGCTGTCATTAGAACCTGGTTTTTGCTACTTAAATCGCATTAAATGTTTTATTAGCATAAACTTCAAGAATTCCGTACATTTGACATTCTCTTGCAAAATGTAGGACGCAGTTTTAAACCTAGATTTCAATCAGTCTTTTAGGAACCTTATGATCAAAACTCCTGTTAATGATAAATTTCGGAATTTTTGTAAGCTCCAAGAAATCATTATAAATAAAATAACTCTTTTTAAGCAATTAAATCTATGTGCCAAAATTCTGAAAGCTTATCAAACTAAATTTTTTCGGAATAACCTTTTTGTCAACTGAACTATTAATTTAAAAACCAATTGAAAGTTAAAATACGATATGTTCCAAAATTATAATTTCAGTATTATCCAATTAGGGTTGAGTTTAATTTTATTTAAGCTGACACTGAGAAACTATTTGCTTCCATTTTAATAAAGCCTTGGATAATATTAGCTGGCACTAATAATCGGGCCTGTACATGTTAATACGCTTTACCAGTTTAAAACCTCATGTTTGAAAGCAGTGTCCGTATTAGAGTATTAAAAAAATTGTTCTGAATATCTTAATATTTAATGATGGTATTTTATCCCTGCATCTTAACCTGGTCGATGTATTTTAATCTTTAATTTAAAATTGAACGAACCTCGTTATTGGTACGGGTCTAAAACTTTAAAGGAATTTTTTGAAACGGGACAAACATAGCAAAAAATATATCCGATAAGTTTAATTTCACGAAATCCTATCCAAAACTGATCTCCTAAAATGTGAACTGTAGTGTAAAATGTGAACTAAAAGGTAAAATGCAGTTTTAAATCTCAATCTGAAATTAACTAAATTATTAAACCAGTGATTCTAACGTAGTTCAACCCATTTTTTCACCGCGATTAGAAATCTTAGATTTTAAATTCACCAATTAAATTATTTCATGTATCTCGATAGTTCTGTAACATTTTTTACGGATGGCAACCATTTGCTTAGCTAGCAAGCAAATGGGTTCCTTTTTAATTTTAAAAGCTGGTATTTTGATCGTGGTGTCTGGCCAACAACACGGTCGAAATATTTCGTACAGAAAGTATAGGTAATATATACCAACTATCTTTTTAAACCATTCAATGTAAGCATTGTAAATTAAATGAACTTTGGAAAGCAAAATTGTAAATATATATTAATCAAAAAAATCTCAATCGGGACATATTGGTCTGTTTTTTGAAAATTGAACGGGTTTAATAGTTAAATACGAATATTCCAGTTTCCAAAAAACTTTTGCTAGATATGCGCGAGTATCGATTCTAATGCCTAGTTCACATTTACACGACGCAGGAAATTTAAAAATTAAAATACATAATCTTGTCGCCAGATTGCAGAGAGGAATTAGAAATACTTTCGCATTTTGCTTAAAATGGCATCAGTTGGAGTCAAAACTTGCAATTCATTCGACTGATATAACTGTCGGTCAAATATAACAGATTAATCATGGTATAAGTTTTACAATGACGGCATTCTTTGAATTATTCAGAGAAAACTAATTTCAATTCTTGAGTCAACTTATTAGTGAGGGTTTCAAAACTCGCTATCAACACTAGCAAGCAATGAATTTGGACTACTACAGAATCCGGCACACTAAGCAAAAATTTATGGAATTGCAGTTCAGACTAGCTTTTGTATTTTGATATAAAAAGATATTTATTAATTAAATACTCCGTTTCAAAATTATTTGACAATTTTTTCAATCTTCAAAAAACTAGAATGAAAAATTGAACTAAATTTTATCCATTTAAGCAGCCGGTTCATAACTTTTTTTTTTTTTTTTGAAATTTAGTGACTTTAGAAGTTTAGTTCATGAAGAACGATTGTCAGTGACAGTGCTAGCCAGTTAACCGACAGTCTTCTGTATTCTTAAATTCATTTTCAAATTTGATGTCTGATCAACATCGAATTCGAGGATGCTTTGAGATTTGAAACTCGGATAAATAGGTGAATTCATATCTTTAAAATATAATACTCATTTAAATTTCGCTTTAACCGAAGCATCTAATTATACTTTCAGTTAAAGAAACTAATAAAAACTTTGAGTCCATTTTGCTGGTGTCTTGCAGAATTCCAAAAATAAAGTTAGAAACAAACCTTGAAGTTTTAGATAAATACCAGCGGGTGACCGAGCTCCGCTCGGAGAAAACAGGTATCGAAGCTAACTCGAAGATTTAAATTTTCAATTGTGATTTATCAAAACAATACATGCCATAAGAAAATTTGTGAAACCATTGGTGAAAAGATAACCGGTTAAAGTGCACCATTGTAAACTATTCTAAACAAAGTTAGAGTTTGGAAAGGGAACTATTCTATACAAAGGTAAAGTAAAGGTAAAGATTGAAGTGTGTTGAAGTTCAATATTTTTGACAAATTTATTTAGAAAAACCAAACATATATACATAAGAAATATATTATAAACCTATAACAGCATAAACATAAAACTTTATTAGTTCGCCATATTGGCTATAGATGGCAGCACGTTACCGCTTGAAAATTTAAGTAGCCATTATGGCGAACTAATAAAGTTTGAAAATATCCTATCTGTAACTCCGAA
>JAPMOQ010014991.1:314282-326564 GCA_026543055.1 Argiope trifasciata
TGGCGAACTAATAAAGTTTGAAAATATCCTATCTGTAACTCCGAACTTCTCGACCGTAGCGCTTCAAAACCGGCGCCAATCGATTCCTCTTGGCCAAAAACCCCAGACCCCCAAGTTTACCGGAGTTTATTAATTCTGGGGCGATTTTCGACTTGGCAACTATTCCTCGTATTATAGTATTAGATAAATTGTGCTCTCGGCATTCCGTTTCAATTTAGAAGACACGGTTGCTCGCTTTATGCAGTTCGTCTAATTATAATTTTATAGATTTAATTGAAAAATATCTAGAGCGAATTACAGCTTTCATCATAATTTTTAAGTATTGGAATGCGTATACATCTCACTGTAACTTCATTCAAAAGCAATAATCCATCGTTTATGGCACATAAATTTGCAATGATTAAATTACAAAATCTTAAAAACATGTTTTGGACCCAAATTTTGCAACTTTTTGCGTTTGCCATATTCAATATTTCTATGTTCGTTCGCCTTGTCTCTGCTGTTTTCTTCCCAATTGTTGAGATTAAATTAGATTACTTTGAATGAAAGCTGGGCTTTATTTCGATGAGACGTTGACGTTTTCTGAAATTCGCAACTAATTGAAGTTTAATCTAAAATGGTGCATTTTATCGCGATACGAAATTGTTTTCCTTTCTAATTACTCCCCTTTACCTCCTCTCCTCTTTTTTAACAGTGCAACGGGCTACAGAAACTTGCATTCCTGGATAACGAAGTGAAACCGACTTTGATACGTTTAAACCGAATTAAACTAGCAAATAGAATGAAATAATCTTGAGTCTGATCTGAAATTTAGTCATGGTTTCATACCCCCCTTGAATATACCGAGGATAATTACTAGTAATCAATAGATGGTAGACTTAATCTCTCTATCTTCACTTCAGACCTTTTTTGCAATCCCGGTGTGAAAATGGAGGAATTCAATTTTAATATTTAAATACATCGTCCAACATCTATTGATCTTGAAGCAAACACAAAATAACGTCAAGTTCCATAAATCATAGTAATGGGAATCTCTTTAAACTTGTCTTTCAAATGACTTGGGGGGTAAAGTTGAAACGGTTTTAGTTCATGAATTAATACTGCAACTAGAGAAACTTCAAATGTTTAAATAATTTTCAAGCATGAATGCGATTACTTAATTTCTAAGTCTGTTTTGAGTGTATAGTTTTTGAAGCAATCCTTCTGTATTAAACATGTATATCTTCTATCGAATAGATAAATTGCATATTGGTTTTCTCATTTGTATTAAAATTTCAATCTGCAGCTTTACTATAAATTTCTTTTTCAAATATACTATCATTAGATTTGAGTGCAAATATTAAATAAAGGTTCAATGCAAAGATTAAATACCCTAATTTACAGATTTGCATCTTGCATATTCTACTTACAAGCAAGCATGTACTTTAGAAATGGAACAAAATTTTATTTTGAATGTAAATATGGCAATTGGTACATTCTGTTCTAAGGGAATTAACTACGGTGATGATTTTGTAAATGTCATCCTGACGAATTTTGGGATTGCCAATTTTATACAAATGGAACTGTTGTATAAACTTGCTGACTTTTAATGTTATCTGAATATTTTTTTTGTGTCAATCGTGCATTGCCCTGCATATATTCAGCTCCATGGTTTTATCAGTGCAGAAACTAATATTTATTCAAAAAAAATATGGGGATTGATTTGGTAGAATTATATGAAACTGATATTGTTGCTGTACGATGTTACAATTCCTTTCTACGGATTTCTATTTTGGAAATACCAAAAACCTTAGCCGATTTGGCATTAATCGTATCGGAAGTTTTATTTGACTAAATGGATTTGAACGATTTTAGCGCTAACATTAGTCTTTCTAAACCTTAATTTAAATATAAGTTGGCATGCTATATTCCTCCTCGAAAGTGACGGTTTCGGATAAGTGATGCAAGTTGCCTTTTACGGGAGTCGAACATGTTCATTGATATTCTTAACCGTGAATAACATACAATATGGTTCGTAACTAAGTTATTTGATCTGTAGAATTTCCACTTTAAATTTTAAATTTCAAACGGTGAATTTGTGTGTCCATATTTCGTGAAACGAATGGTTTATATCCTATTGTTTAAAGGGCATTTCCGTAATTTGGCATCTTGTTATGTAAAACTAATATTTAATGTTTTAAGCACTCTTCATGTATATAATCTGTATTTTAAATATTGTAAAATGCTTCCTGTAATATTACTTTTTTGAATAAACTAGTTTATTATCCGAGTCTTCAATTGTTCTCACATTGTCAAAGTGAAAATTTTCAAAAAGAAATATTTGCTTTTTCAGAATTTAACTTGATTAGTTTTCATTCAATTTGAAATCAAAATCTAACTTGAAAAATATTCTGTTTCTATTTAATACTTGTTAACCTTTTAAAATTTTTTATATTAATATAATCATATTTGAAATTAAAATGCAGCTTCATTGGCTAGAATTAAGATACGAAAAATTTAAATCATTCATGCATCTCGGTTATTAAAATTTCAATGCTTATTCTTTTAATAGCATTCACACATCCTAATTTACGAGTAATTTAAGGATCGCGTTCAATTTCGCTTCAAAATTCTAATCCTGCATCTCTTCTCTTGCTCTTAACTTTGACAAACATCTTAATGGAATTAGTCCTCCCACCTTGATCTGCGAGCGCTAATCGTGCATACAGTTTAAATAATAGTTGAAATGCAATTATGAAAACTGAAACCGCTCGTAATATTCTAAATATCCCTTGAAAACTTAAAATTAGTTGGGTAGGATGTCGAGTATGTTGCACACTTCATTTTTAAAAATTTCAACTCTTCCCTTTATAATAAAATTCACGACTATAGAAGGTTACTACTAAACTGAAATTTCTACGAACTAGTCTATCCTCCAATAGCGAAACTAAGCAAGAATCCCATTTTAATTCGAGAAATGCTTTTTGTAACTGGGTATTTAGTTAATGGATTTTTGTTAATTTCCATTTCCTCCTATTAAGTTTGAAACTTAGATTAATATAAAGAATACCAGATTCTTTACGAATTTCTCGTTCAAACGTCATGTTAAATATTTCGGAATTCTCTCAAACTTCTGCTTAGTCAATCTGACTTTAGTTTAACTTAATGTTGACTCTTCATTACGTACGATTTTTTTTCTAATGTAACGCACCAATCGATAAAATTTGAGTATTTATAACATGACTGCAAATCCTAATCTTTATCAACGTGTAAGGACAGCTTTCAATGATGCTATGTTACCAGTTCGTTTACAGCATTTAGTCCGTTTACAGAAGAACAGCATAATCGAAAATTCATACTTTTATGTAAATACCTCACTCATTTCTCTCAAACATTACCTTTTAACGTAAAAACAACTGCCAGCCACAGATAAATTTCCGTCTTGCCCTAAGCATTTTAAAACATCTATTTCCTCTTTATTTTAAACTTGGTGCTTTTGATAGAAAAAGGTTTCAATATCAAGTTCATAAATACTTAAGGATATTTTACTAAAGAGGTGGTCAATACGATTATCAAAATTTGAAACACAATTACTGTTGAAGTATTGCATCATTCTGTTATGTTATGCTATGCGTTTTCTTAATTTTTTATCCTTGCGATTTTGAACTTAATATTGAACTCCGTTCATTTCAAATTAAACGAATGCAATTTTTTTTATCTAAAACAAAACGTTTTTTCAGTTTAGCAGTTTTAGTAATAGTTCACTACTGAAATGAAATCTAATGCGAAGTGGAGAAATATCGCAATTTATTCAATATCTAAATACATAAATTTTCGATTCAATCTAAAACTGATTTAATTTCAAAAGAATTTAAATTTTTTGTGAAATAATATGTTCCTAAGAGTCCCTGTGAACTCGAGATTTTGTATCGTCCTTCAGAGCATTTTTTGTCATTTTTTGAGCAGATTTTATATTGTCCATGATAATGAAAATTCGATATTGTCCTTCAGCACGAAGAATATGTCTTTAATAGTTTTAAGTATAAATCATTCAAACAAAATTCTTATTCGTTGTTTACGTATTCATATTATTCAAACTGCATAAAGTAATTTCTTATTTCATCTAGATCATTTTTTCCCATTAAATATATACACTTAATAGTAATGCTTATAAATTTGGCTTTTGGTCTCGATTAGCGGGTGTCTCCATATCAGCTGCGTTTGCCTTAAATACTGTGGAATTATTTAGCGTCTTAAATATATTAAAAAAAATTAAAGAAACCTCGGTCTAGCGCATGTGTTTCCACGAAATATAAAGTTTCATGTTCATTTCTTATAGAGTCGTTAGTTACTGCTTCTCGTGTTGAAAATTTCTCTTCTAGCTTTAGTTTGCAGTAAGTTAAAGCAAAAAGGTGGCACTCATAGCATATCTACGTCAAGAGCATTTATCTGCCAAAAGAAAATCTAAAGGAATTAAAATTTTTAAATCCACAGCGTCGAGGGTTTTATTGAGAAAATATATACAAGTTTATTATTATTATTATTATTTTGGAAAATGGACAGCAATTAGGGGCAGATTATCTGATCGTATCTAGATCACATGGGCCTTTATTTAAAATTGAGATGTATATTTATAAATTTTTACATCGTTTTGGTACATTTTTAATTTATTTTCTATTTTACATTCATGTCATCGGCAACATACCTTTAAGAAAATTGTTGGTATCGTGTTAATTCAAATAAGTCGGGGAGGGGGAGGTTACATTCCGTGGTTATAATTCCATAATTACGTATGAAATTAATTCAATTAGGAGATGAAAATTTTTAATTAGATGATGGATGCTTAAGTATACTAAAACTTATTTGATGAACATTAAATTGTCCAAAATGTACTACTGAATGGAAACTATTGTAACGATTTTATCTTGAAACAAAAAGGCTGAATTCATTGATAAAATCTCAATCCATTTTCTTTTTGTCAAATTAATTCAGTTCCCTCGCAGAAATCAAAAATATGCCAACTGCTTAGTGAAATGCTTTTCAATATATATTTATTTGGAAAAATATAAAAGGAATTCAAACGATCTGATACGAAAATTAATATTCCATTTTCTATCCTTTTTGCTGCTTCATTTAATCGTTCTCCAGTGTTCCTTCGTAAAGTGAGAGTTAAAAATCAATATTTAATTAAGTGAAGTGAGGTATTTTCCTTCACCTGATAAATAAGATTAGAAAAAGATGTAATCGACAAGTTTTTTCAAAATTGGATTTTGTAAGAAACCACCATTTCTTTTAAGTATTTATTTCCTAAGTTGAATCAAATAGAAGTTATTAAACATGAAAATTTTACTTACTGTTCTTATTTCTTTCACCGTGTTGCATTTTATAAAATAAACACATTCTGAACCATAAACCAATTGTTATTTTCTACCAAAACTGATTAGTTAAGGAAACGAAATTTAAATTATCCGTGACATTAAATATTAGAACTTCATAAATAATCTTAGGTTACCACGAGATTATGTAGCGAAGTGCTGAGGAATTAGTCATCAAGTCCAGGAAAATACTCACTTATGGCTGAAATATTCAGAATTCAAATTATTAAATCTATTAACATAAGTAAAAGAAAATTCAATCAAGAACACATTCATAATTATTCATTACTTTTCTACATAAATTTTAACAATGAGTAAAATTTTAAACCCGAACTAGGAAACATGATTAGAGAAATATCATAGGCATATAAGCATCTTATTGGCAAAATTTGGAACAGCAATCAAATAAAAAGACTGGAGAGTGATCAAAGATTTTCACGATCCTTCTATTAGGAACCGAGATACGCCGAAATAAGCCCTTATAGGTCCAGAAGCATTTAGCCCCGCCTCCCGGGAACAATAAAAGGCCGACAATGTCAAGCTGTGTCGTCGTCGTCGTGAACGGAGAATCACAAATTTAATTAGCGAGTCAGTAACTAGTGAAGTAGCGAGTCGAGACAGAAGAATAGTTCTGCCGTCTGGAGAGACCGTACAGTATAGCTCCGAGGATCCCCTCTTCTGCTGAATTCTGTCTGACCGCTGTATGCGCTGTGGACATTGTCACTACCAAATTTCTACCTCTGGTCTATTGTTGTGGATAGTGGCTGAGTGCACGTCTTAACTGTACATGTTTGCAGTCTATAAATATTTGTCGTCCTTGTACTGTCCTGTCTTCGTATAAATATGTGCCGTAATTGTTCTGTACTAAAAGAATGCTGTTCATTGTTTTCCACACTTATACGCACCCACTACATGAATGAACCCGACGGATCGGAAATCCGTAACAATATTATTATAGTATAAAGAAAGCATAAAATTTTAAAATAATAGGAAAAGTGGATAAAAAATTATTTTCCTTGTTTTTGTTTTACAAACTCATAAATTCTAGATTTTTATGTCAAATTTATTGTGTTTTAAAATAAAGAAAACTATTGAGCTTTAATGAAAAAAAAAACTGCATTTTAGAGAGGAAATAACAATTTTTCTGATTTAAAAGTTATCAGTCATTTGTCTAAGATATTTTAGGGAAATATTTAGCGTACCATGATCAGTTAATACTTTGGATTTTGTTTTGTAATATCATCAAAAAAATTCCTTTTATTTTTATCATACAATACCATGATTGTTTGGGTTTGTGGTTTTTTGAAGCCTCAAAATGCATAAGCAACAAATTTCCGATCTATCGCATTTAAAGCATACATTTTTCGCTCCTAAGGTTATTAGAAAAAATGCAGAGGATTATCACATTTTGCTATTTAACACCAACTAAAATTATAACTTGATATCCAAATTATTCCCTCTTTGAATTTTTCCGAATTGTCTTAATTTAAGACATTAACCAGTTTGAAACAATAACGAAACTATTTAGAAAAAGTGTTTTTTTCCATTTCAAAATAAGTCGAGCTCCAAAACTTTGTTAGCCAGCTAAAAAATTGAAAATGATAGTTTAATTAAGTTTAGTGACTTAATAAAGATAGATAATAACTTAATGTTAGAACATGATAACTTGAAATTTGTGATCGTAGATTTCATTTTCTTTTTACTAATTAATTTATTATTATTAAATTTTAAGTAGCCATAAGTTTTATTATTATTCTTGTTTATTTTATTTCCGTGATGCACAGTGATTTCGGGATGACATTGCTCATAATTTATGCTCAATATTTTGCAGATATTGCGCGTACAGACCTTTTTTTTTTGATAAGTTAAATTTGTACTTTTTATCAAGAAACGTTGACTTAACGATTAAATAAACATACTTACTTTTATAATATTTTTTCATGTAATTTTTAATTTAGAAGTATTTTCGTTATTGAGATGCAAAATTAATGGGTTATTTAGCGTCTACAGCAAGTGACATACGGATTAGTGATAGATATGAAAATTACTAAGTATTGCTTATTTTCTACAATAAAAAATATTCCTGATCTGAATTCGAATTTTTTGTTTTCTTCTCGGAATTGAAAATAAAAAATTCTAAAATAATCTCGTTTTCCCGATTTATAAATCCAGTGATATGGAATTATATTTGTGTACATACTCCGTGATAACTGAAAGGGGTGAAAAGGAAGAAAATAGAAAGGCTGAGATATTTGAATGAAAAGATGAAATATGATTCTTACAGTATACTTGCAGGTTTATAAGAAATAGTAGGCTCAGTCCTTCAATATTCCTTTCCCTGCATTTTGTTACGGTTCTACACAAGAAAAGGCACTATTATATAGATATTCTTTTTTATTCTCGGTAAAAATATGAAGCTCATTTTTTGTTTGCATATTCCTTTATGCTTTTGTTCTTCTTGAGTATATATTATTATATTGCATTATTTTATCCTACAAGTTCTTATTAGTATAGTTGAAAGCAAAACTTTAAAAAATAATTGAACTCTGAGAAAATATTACAAAATTATTATACTGATATTATTGAATGGATTATATTTTTATTTTGTAAAAACATAGCATGCTTCATCTTATAGTTTCCAAGTTTTTCTTTGTGAAGAAACTAATTTTCAAAACTGTAAAAAGAATGTCAAGCTGTCAGTAAAAGTGATTACATTCAATGCTTCTAAGGGATTGCACGCGAAGGTCATGCCAGGATGTGAGGTCACATTGCACGCAAATTAAATTCTTTGTTGAGGATATATTATTAGAATTATAAGAGAACTTTATGGAAATAGTTCTTATGTAAAATTATCAGAAAAAAATTTGTCGAGAGGACGCTTCGAGCATTTTTTTTCTATGAAAAACATAGAGCTTCTAATTATTAAAAAAATTATTCTTGAGATTTTAACTTTTTCATCGTTTTAACTCTAGTAGAGTCAGATAAAATTATATTTTAGGCAAAAATTACTTTGGAAACAAAAATATTATTTTGTGCTTTTACATAGAAAACGCAATAATTAAAAGGCGAATGATCAGGTTAAATAAAATTTGACATGTTCCCATAACACCATTAAATTTGTGAATTAAATTTATAAACTATTTGATTATATACTGGTTTTTCTACAATTGAGCGTAAGGTAAAAATAACCTAAAACTGCAAAAACTAAATGGATGAAATATGATTTTAATATCAAAATTTAGGATTTATATCAAATTGTATACCTAATCTCTCAAACTAGGACTTGTCCAACATGCATATTCGGGCTCCGAAGGTCTGGTGGTATGGTCTCGGCTCGTTAACCGTAGAGTTTCAGGTTCATCACCCGATTCTACCGAAGAAACGTCGTGTAAAGGGGGAGGTCTGTTGTACATTAAATCCGTCAGGGTCAACGTCCTCTCACTGGTGAGGTGTGGAGAGGAGAGTGCCAGGTCAGGTGTCGCCCTCGTCATCTGACAGCGACTCAAAATTGCGAGGTCAGTCCCTAAATAGCTTTAGTATTGCTTTACAAAGGGAAGTTAATATAACCAAACTAAAACTAAACTAACACGTGTATATTATTTTCTTTCTTCTATAAACGACCAAGTTTAACCCCAAATTTTTTTACTGCCGAATTATTTTAGAAAATTCAATAAAAAAACATTACTACTGTCTTCCTACAAATGGGATTTTTTAAAATCTATTGTCGCAAATAAACAATCAAAAATCAGGTGCCAATAATTATATGAATTAGTTACTGTATTTAAAATCCTCAATTCTTGTTTAACGTCAAAATTTATGATAAATAATTTCTTGTAATATTGACCTTCTACATTAAAATTCTCCTTTTAAAGTCTCCTTGGGGGCAGTTTTAGTTTCCCTTCACTAACTTCATTTCCCTCATCCCAATTATCTAATCCATTGTGTGCGTCACACAGATTAGAGAGTCCCGTCATCATTTCAACATGATAATGAGTTTGAAATCGAGACTCTAATTAAATTTTAATTAGGCAGATTTTCACTTAACATTATCTCAGGATTCGGTCATTAATTAAGGTAATTAAGTTCACTTGAGGAAATAATCTCTGCTTCTCCGGAATCGATTGGTAGAAATCTCATTTCGCTCTCTGTAGAACTCAGAAAATAAGTGGCGACCTTTTGGCCTTTAATGTGAATCCCAATTAAAAATGAAATATGCAATTAGATGTAAAGATTCAGGTCTTACCTAATAGTTTCGGATATGGTGGGGAATAATCAATTATATCAAATATTAATATTCGATAAATGTTGAGAATATGATTGATGGTCCTGAAATAGTGCAGGTAAAAATATCAATACAGAATAAGAACATAATAATTCATGGTCCTTCAATCATGCAGATAAAAATATCAGTACAGAAGAAGAATATAATAATTGATGGTCCTTCAATCGTGCAGGTGAAAATATCAATACAGAAGAAGAGCAAAATAATTCATGGTCCTTCAATCGTGCAGGTAAAAATATCAATACAGAAGAACATAATAATTCATGGTCCTTCAATCGTTCAGGTAAAAATATCAATACAGAAGAAGAACATAATAATTCATGGTCCTTCAATCGTGCAGGTAAAAATATCAATACAGAAGAAGAATATAATAATCGATGGTCCTTCAATCGTGCAGGTAAAAATATTAATACAGAAGAAGAATATAATAATTGATGGTCCTTCAATCATGCATGGAAATAATATGAATAAAGAAGAATATAACAGTTGATGGTTCTCCAATCATCCAGATAAATATATTAATAAAAAAGAATATAACAACTGATGATTCTCCAATCATACTGGTAACTATATTAATAAAGAAGAAGAATGTAATAATTGATGGTTCTTCGATCTTGCAGGTAAAAATATCAAGAAAGAAGAATATGATAATGGATGGTGCCTCTATCGTGCAAGTAAAAATATTAATAAAGAAGTATACAATAATGGATGATCCTCCAGTCGTGTAGGTAAATATATTAATAAAGAAGGGTACAATAATTGATGGTTCTCCAAACAAAAAATACTATTATAGAAGAAAAAATACTATTATAGAAGAAAAAATACTATTATAGAAGGTAATAGTAAGAAGGAATAGGTAAAAATACTATTATAGAAGAAAAATATGATAATGAAAGATTCTAGAATCAAGCAGGTAAATATATTGATATAGAAGAAGAATATGATAATGAATGGTTCTCCAATAGATCAGGCAAATATTTTAATAAAAAATAATATAATAATCGATGGTTCTCTATGTAAAATAGGATGACTCTAGTAGTAATAATGTAGCAATGTTATAAATAGATGAAATATGTTTAAAATACAAAATCCAAGAAACAATCAGCATGAATTATAAGATAGATGAATATTTAAAAGCAGTAAAAGTTTAGATCCTATGTAAATATGCAGTTGAATAATAATCCATCTTATCAAAAAACGCTTTATAAAATTTGAATCTTATAATTGATGGCTCTGTTCGGTAGATAATGTCTCTAATAAGAATAATGAAGTTTCTAATTCTTCAATAAATATGCAATTCAAGAAGTGATGAGGCATGCGGAAGTATTGTATCAGCTCCCTCTTAGGTAAAAAGATAACTGAACTTAATATTAATACTTTTTTTTTTGACAAGGACCACTTTCTTATCTTAGTACTGAAGGCACCTTTTCAAAAGCAATTGGGAGAGTGCTTCGTATGGTTATAAGAACAAGCGATAGTTAACTGTGGAGTACAGAAAAGTAGATTTGATATATCAGATTGATAACTTAAGCAGATAAACTTATTTCTTGGGTCACAGGGAAATTTGCCTCAAGCATACATAACAATTCTTTCCGTTCATTATGTTAATGCCATAAAAGGTATGTTTCAGCGCTTTAAAGGATGTGTCTTTGGCTAAGAAGTATAAAGACAAGATAATTCAGTTTGCAAAAGACTGTTTTTCTCAATATTTCTCGCATTATGCTCAGGTTACATTATTATTAACCAGCATTTGAATGTCTATTAAATCTGGTGTCTTTTCTAACGATTGATATGCCAAATCTTCCGATCAAGCAACCATCTAAGCACTCTTCCTTAAAACAACATTTAAAAATCTTGATTCCTAAAAAATTCCATTTCTTGCAGTTATAGAAGGTTGTTGTATACCTTTTGTTTCCAGTTTTTAAGGCCATTGGTGTGTACGGAACAAATTTTTAATAAGATCGATACAAGCAGTGCGTTTTTTCCTCCTTAACCAAAGAAATTCTCGAATAATAACGATAATATTGCCATGAATTTTTTTAAATAAATTTTTAAAAACTAGAAAATTAGTTCAAATTTTTAGCAAGTCTTTACTGTTGTGACTGTCGTTAATATTATATAGGTGCCTTAAAATATATTCTTCTTTCATAAAAGTTAAGAATAAGCAATTCTAATTCTTTCCACAAAAGAAAACTTGTGTTTTTTTTTTAATGTGAATTAAAACCAAAAAAAAATTTAGATTTAGAATTTCTTGCCTAACAATTTTATGAAGTTGTTTGATATTGTTTTACAAAATGTACATTCTGTAGTTTGATTCCGAAATTAAAAATTTATGGCAAAATCCTTAAAAAAGCCCAATTTTGAATATTAGATATATTGTTACGAATCTGTCATATTGTTTCCCAACTCAATTAATTTTAAGGATGAGAGTTTCAAAGGTAGCTCTAACGAATGCCTGAGCAAAAATTCCTTGACGGCTGTCTATGACTTCACGAAGCATTTGACAACAAAAACGTTTCTGAAACTGTTGGCATTTTAGAGCTATATTAAACATGTGCAATGAGTAATATCCTTCTAGAAAATTTATTATCCTCGAATGTAACTAAACTAAATGAAAGGAAAATAACTAGTAACTAAATTGGGTAT
>JAPMOQ010014995.1:0-11479 GCA_026543055.1 Argiope trifasciata
AAAAAAAAATTAGTTCCTGAAATCACCGATAGGTGGCGCTGCACAACTGGAACTATGATCAAAAGACACAAATAATAATAAAAATTAAAATGTTTATGCGGAATGGAATGCTTCCATGCTTCCTTTTTAATTTTTCTGCCCTTTATGGAAAATAAAAATAGTAAAGAAGCTAGAACTCCCGTTGTAACTGCAATTTCATACTGTAACCAGAAAAATTTGCATAAAGCATGGTTAGAAGCCATGTTCTGGGTATAAAAGAAGTTAAAAGGTGGGGAATGTCATTCTTATTAGTGATGGCTGTCACGCTGCCAGAACGCGCTTTGCTTGTGAAGTTGTTTTACGAGAATAAAGGAAATGCTCCAGCAGCACTTCGAGAGTTTCGCCGACTTAAGGATTTGCGTAAGGGACCATTGCTTCCACAAGCTCTCAGGAGAATGATCGCTCGATTCGAGGAAACTGGACATCTTGGAGTTCAGCCTGGTCGAGGACGCAAACCGGTTCGTTCAGATGTCGTTGAAGATGTTGCCACCGGTATTGTTGAACAGTCAATGGATAATGTTTTAGGCTGCAGTAGTGCACGTGCAGTGTCACGACACTTGGGTGTTCCCTATAGCACAGTGTGGAACGTACTCAGAAAAATGGTGCATTGTTTCCCGTACAAAATCCGCCCTAATCAACAATTGCTGGCCACAGACAGGGAGATGCGACTGACCTTTGCATTGACATTTCTTGCTAGAGTTGAAGTGGATGCATCGTGGCCGTGGCAGATTCTGTGGAGCGATGAGGCCCATTTCCACCTCAGTGGAACAGTGAACACCCGTAACTGTCGCATATGGGACACGACAAACCCCCGTACCTTCCAAGAGATTCCACTCCACTCACCGAAAGTTACAGTCTGGTGTGGATTCACAGCCACATTCATCCTTGGACCGTTCTTTTTCGAAGAGGTTACTTCCAATGGCCTTGAGACATGTACCGTGACGGCCAACAGGTACAAAAGGATGCTCGAAACATTTGTTGTACCCCATTTGCAGCAGCGCCAATGCCTTGACACCATTACTTTTATGCAAGATGGAGCACCTCCAGACATTGGACTCCCTGTGCAACAGTTTCTTCGCCAACATTTCACCACTGACAGAATAATCAGTCGCGCGTTTCCGACAACTTGGCCATCTCGTTCACCGGATCTTAATCCGTGTGATTTTTGGCTTTGGGGACACTTAAAAAACCTTGTTTATCGAGAACGTCTGATAACCTTGGCAGATTTGAAAGAGAGTATCAGTCTGCATGTGAGAAGCATCTCAGATGACCAGTTACGATCCGCAGTTGAACAAGCTGTCCACAGACTTCACATTTTACATCTTCAGGAAGGGAACCATATTGAGCAGCATTCCCTGCATCGATAACGTCCTTGTTTCATGTATGCTTGGTACTTTCAAATAAAATGTGTTTAAAACGTGTTTTTGTGTCTTTTCAGCATACGTCCAGTGGTACAGCGCCACCTATCGGTGATTTCTGGAACTAAATTTTTTTTTCGTGAAATCCGTTTCCCCATTTTTTGAATAGTATGTCCACAAATTTTCAAGCCTTTACACTGAGTAGTTCGATATCCAGGGAGGTCAGAGTAGGGGTGTTTTATTTCTGGCCACCCGGTATGTTGGTTGTGATGATATATTAATCTGTATATATTTATTTCTACCAGTCAAAACGTTTAAAGTCATTATATAAATTTTATAAAATGTTTAGTAAAATTTTTGAAGTATGTAATATTTTAAAACACTTAATGTTCTTTAACATTTTTAGAATCAAATACTGGCAATTTTAAAATTTTCCAAGTAGTTTTAATATTATTTACCATGTTTATCTTTTAAATCTTCAATACATTTTTTAATGTTTTTAATATTCTGAGATTGCAACTTGACTATATACATATATTAAATACTTAAGATGTTTTTAAATATTTTTATCATTTATTTCTTTTAATAATTATTTTTTGTGCTTCGAAATTCATTTTGTTATACACTCACATACTGGCGTTTTTTCTAGTGGGCGTTTTTTTAAAAAAAACAAATTAATCATATTCGCAAATGAAATTTTTCTCGTCTACATTCTTTACTCCTAAGGAGGCAGCATGAATACTAGATGTGAAATCCCCGGATAAGTAAGTATTTTTGCCTTTTCAGAAAAGGCATAACTGTTGTGGTATGTTATTGTTATCCATATTTCAATGATAGATCATATTTATATCCGAGAAGGTGACACTTTTTTTTATCATAAAAACAGCTATTTTACTTCTGCCTCATAAATTAAAATTATTGACGGGATATTAGGTTTATGGGTTGGTGATGGCTATTTTGAAATTGCCATCGCCAGTCCATACTCATTCAGACTCATTAGTATTCATGGCATGGTCTTTATGACAAGTATGTCAATTCAGATGAATTGGACAGTTTTCCTGTCCAGCACATGACAATTGTGTTTCAAATATTTACATACATTAATTTTATTGTTTTAATTAATCGACCTAATAGTGGGTTAATATAATCATACAGTGGGTTAATATAATCATACTGTGTGTCTTGGCGCATCATAACAAACTCCGGCTCTTGTGCTATAACAATCTAATCCAATCCCAATCAATGAATCCAGGAGGAGTTTGACAAATGTTACAAAGTTATGAGTTGGTAATTATTCAAAATAAATTATTTCAGGAAACTTTTATTATAAATAAAACGGAACTTGCCTAATTGAAATTCTTCAGTAATTGGGTTGTTATATTCAGTTAAGCTCCCTTGTATTTTATATTGAAATATTGTTAAATATTCAATGAAATTGAAAGAAAAAAATTCAAATAGAAATAAAAATTTATATATATATACATTTAAAAAGCTTGGAATGTATCGCATGTGAATTGCTTTGCACATTTTGTTGCGCTGTTTCTGTATTCTAATAATGCCTTTTTAAATTATTTATTTACTACAATTATTAAAAAAATATCAAGATAATTTAAAATATAATTATAACATGAAATTGTATTTTATTTATTTATTAAATCGAAATATTAAATAATAATATTAGATTTTTTCAGCCATTTTAATTTTAAAATTATCGTTTTCTCTTTCGTATTCGTTTATAATCCTAAGTTCTTTTTCATTTGAATTTTAAATAAGTCGGATTTGATTCTGATTCTCTTAGTGTTTATCTAATCAGCGAATAAACTAGGCATTTATCTAGAATATCCATATTCTTTAATACTGAAACACCATATTCTTATCAAAAAATATTCATGTATTATCTATTCACAGAGAAGGAGATCTCTTCTCTGCGTACTCTTTGTGTTATCTGTTATATCTTTTTGTGCTAAACTAATAACGATTCCTGACGATACATATAATTATCTTCCTTGAATATTTTTGATGAATCTTATATGAAGGGTACTTTATATGTCCAAAACTGATGGTAAATACTCGAAATTACGAATTTAGAAGCGTATAAGTTCGTGCAATGCAAATTGTGGTAAATACTGCCAAATTTTCATTTAAGATTATTCGATTTATGAAGGATTTTATATCATATTAAAAATTCATATCCATAATTACTTGGACATATATTAGTTATTTTTCTTGATGTTCTCTCCAATCTATTACTAACTCTTAGTTTAAAATTTAATATAAAAGAAATATTAAAATATCATTGACATTCTGGTAAATCTACGATAGTCAATAAAGGAGCATAAGAATACTGGTTGGCTTTGCCAAGGCTCAAATATATTCAATATGCGTTTTCCGATTAAGGGGAGCTTTAACCTGCACGATTTGAATAAACAATCCCTATTGCCTCCTTATGGTATTTTAAAAGTCAACATTAATAAAGAAATTTACTGTCTACAATGAAAACGTTTCCTATTGTATTTTTCATAAAATCAGTTATGTATCTGGGAGCGATGCTACCTCGAACTTTTTTTTAAAGTCTTTTTATATTGTCTTAAAATAAGTATGTAGCAACAAGCAAACTTTTCAAGAGTCATTAAATATAATGACACTTTTATACGAATTGCTAGAAATGACAAATAAGAAAATATTGAAATTCATACGTGCGTTTATATAAAAACTCTCTTTTATATTTTGTAAGACCTCTTCATTAGATATTTAATTTCAACAATTTATGAAAACGATAAATCATTCAGGTAGAAGAAGAGTAATAAATACAGGAAAATTTTAAGTAAATTTATAATTTATACACAAATTTTAATTCATTTGTTTCTTTACAGGGTTTTGCCCCTCAACTTCAAAGGAAGGGTAGTATACATTTTCATTTATAGTATATATTCAATTTATTAGATTTCAAATTAAAAATAATGTTTTTAAGGACATTGAGGAAATAGAGAAAACAGTATTAAGGCAGTTAAAATAAGGAACAAATAAAATAAGAATTAACTAGTAATCAGTGTGAAAACTAATTTTGAATGCTTTTAAACACTATAAAATTACGCGAGAAAGTTAGAGCAGGAGAGGTAAGAGAACTCGCGTTTTTTTTCCCCGATATTCTTTGTGTTAGTCTCATTTTTAATTATTTTTAAAAACTTTTTGCAGTAGTTTATCCTCTTTAAATGACAAGATGTTAGGAAGATATATTTGATAAAATATGAAAACAAGATATGTATGTTTAATGTATGCATTAAAAAATGTATGTTTATTAAAAAAAGATGTATATTTATAAAAATCATTATATTGATGTTGATCTAAACCCTGCCTAATCTAATTAGCATGATTTGTTTGAGATTATAGCCTATTTTTAAGCAACTCTGTAAAATTTCAAAAACAGCTGCAAAAATAGCTTCAATATTATACTTACCGATTTCAATTTTTTCTCTTTTATTATGTAGTTTATAGGAGAAATTTTTTTTATAACGTGAAAGAACTCTATTAAATGCTCAAAGAGATGCATATCTCTTGATTTATTTACATAAAAACTTTAAAAAAATGTTCTATGACCTGAAATCGAACTATCTTAAAAGTCAAAAAGCAGCTATTGCTATTTTCTAAGAATGCTGAATATTCTTAGGATATATCCCCTGCCTCTTAAGGCATGTTTTCTTTTATACGTTGCTGTCCTTCAAAATTATTTTCTTTTAGCTCAATTGCCGCCAAAGAAAGAGATCATCATCTATTTCAAATTATTGAGATTTAACAGTTTAACAGGAAGTAATCTCAGGAAAAATTATAATGCAGTGAATGCAAATAAGCTGAAAATCTGCATTTTGTTTTTAAACAATGATGTGCAGATGGAAAATATATCTTATATACATAGATTAAAATATTTTTCTCAGTTTCAGTGGAATATAAGTTTTACAGCAGTAGTAGAAGTTTGAAAATAAATTTCACAGTTTTCATTGCAGCAGTAAGAATGGTTTTTTTTAAAGTTATTTTCGAGGTTTACAAATTCATCTATTAAACATCTTAATCTTTACTTTACCGTTTGACTTAAAACCAAACTTGGCACATACATACTTTAGAGGGTGGAAATTTGCACCCTGGGATCTTTTCTTTTAATCTTTTTTTTTTAACCATTTAATCTTTTTCTAAAGGTAAGGGCAAGGGTTAGACAAATGAAACATTGTCTTGGGTAAGTCATTAGAAAGAAAAATAAGTTATTTCTTCTCAACTTTTTCACATTCTTCCACAACATATGGTTGTTTGTGTTTAGTTTGTTTTATACTAAAGAGAATGGGGTTTGCTTTTTGGATCTCTCTACTTTAAGTTCGAAATTTAATATAGATCAATAATTTTATAGTTACAATTTAAGAAATAAAATTTCATTTACCAAACCTTTTAAGTTTTTGTATTCACATATATAAGAATAGACAGATCGTCAGACAGTCAAAAATTCTACGGATTTGAATCGAATTGTGATATAGATATACGATTCTGTTATTAAAATATCCTTTGCTAAATTGCATTTTTGAATTTTTATGTTCACTCGTTTATGAACGAAAGATCTTTTCATTGACATATTTCGTCAAAAACTTTATAAAAATTTACTGCTTCATTGTCAAGACAACATGCCCAGTTTTATTCATTCTTATTGAACTTTCGAGTCACAACTCTTAAAGATCGATAGATCTCTAAGAGCATTTAAGTCTTTCATATTCGAAAAGGACTACAATTATAATACATTTTTAGCATTATACTTCATTTATGGAATATGAAAATTAATTTTGAAATAAATTATGTAGTTGTTTTAGCAAAAAAATAAGCACGGTATCACTTTGCAGCATCATATTTTAAAAATACATTAACGACAAGCAATACCTTTCTTTATTACCAAAAAAGTGCGATAAAATAATCATGAAAACGAAATAAAAACAAAACAAAACTGCAAATTTTGCTCATTTATTTATTTATTTTTGAAAATAACATCGCGTTCAGAACTGCAAACGTTAAAACTTAAAACAAATATAAGTAAACAGAGGTTTAAAAAGGGAAAATGCTAACGATATTAGAAAATTTGTTGCAAAGAATGATATTAAAATTAAAATTGAATAAAAATAATTCTTCAGAATATTTGAGAATCCCATTTGGCTTCTGGATAAGAAAGACTAGGATTAAATAATTAATAATTTAAATTACAGGAAATATTTCTCATGTTTTTACTATGGTTATGTAAGAAAAGATTGCAAAGAAATGCTCCACTTATTACCACAAAAACTTAGAACGGGCAAAAAAATAAATAAATAATTAAAAACAGGATAAGAATGAAAAACTTTAGTTCTTCTTTTCAAAAAAAACTAACGATTCCTCAATATTTAATATTTTAGCCTTCTTAAGTAAATTTCTTTACACTATTTGATCGCGATTATTTTCTCAACAACAATCAGAGTATGAAATTTTAAAATTCGAATTCTTCAAAATGCGTTAATCTTTGTGCCGAACTTTATGCCGGTAAGTGAGATAAATTCATCCGAAAAACGAACAAAAACTTTTTATGAGTATGAACTTTAAAAAAGATCTGAGACGTTAAAGTAATTATTATGATTCGGGACTCCAATTTCATTTGAATAGAAGGACTTAAAATGTATGTGGTTAAAATTGCACGACTTTGATTTTCCTTAATGTAATGATGATTTCTGAAGTATACTGTTCAAATTGCAAAGATTTACCGTCCTTCTTCTTTCAACACAATTAATGATCATTCCTACTAAAATAGAAGGGCATCAATAAGTTCAGAAGTTATAATCAATACGAAAACAATCCAAACATTGCTTTAGTTCTCCTTATCCTGAACTTTCTGTTAACATAAGAACCAATTTTCGTATCTGCTAATTTCAGCACACCGTGATTTCATAACGCATAAGAAGGACAGCTAGAAAGCATATGTGAGAAATATAGTTTCCACATCCCATCTTGTCCAGAATCAGAAGCGGTTCTTTCACTGAAATTACTAAACTTCAGAATGATTTTATTCGCTTGAGAAGATTAATTTTCCTGGCTGTGACTTTGATAATCTTGATTTAAAGATTAAGGAACATCTTAATAAATATCGTAATTTGGCCGTAAAGATCAGTTGTCTTTCCATTAAATTTCAAATCACATTAAAGAAGCTCTAAAAAGGTTACCCGGTTTTATATCATGTTTGTTGCAGAATCCATTAGAAAGCATATATAAATAACTTATACATAAACAAAAAAAAATCGATAAAACGGTATTATCAGAACTACAAAAATGACCATGCAGAAATCAAAAATTAGTAGTCTATTAATACAATCCTTTCTATTCCTTTTTCAATTATTTCCAATTAGTTTTGGTCTTGTTTCCTTCTGAGTTTTCAAATTCAATTTGCTTTAACATTCACTAAAGTTAATTAGTATGTATGATTCTCTTACTTTTATTGTTATTTTTCATCAATTATCCAGATAATGATTCCCTGAAAGAGAATAAAATTAGCAAAAATAACTTTTAAAATGCACTATTATAAATATGGAATTGCGAAAGTTCACATTTGAGTTATCACTTTTCTATAGAATCGAAATTTAATTAAATTAATCCATTAATTGATAATTCAGTTCAGAAAATATTACAATCGTGTATCCTTATCAAGAACATATATGTGTAAAAAATTTAAATTCTAGCACATAAAAGAAAAAATGGCAATTAATTACAAAATTCTAGCTTAAAAAACAAACCGAGTAAAATAAAAGTACTTCATAATCATGCTAACTATTGAAATTCAATTTTTCTTCTATAATAGCAGTGTGATATAAAGATTGATCAAAACAATTACTATTTTTATATAAATAGACAGCCATTTTTCATGAATCTCTAAATTACCGAATTGGAAACAGTAAGTGAAAAACTTTGAGAAGTTTCCGGTTCACAGTTTTTACTCAAATCAGTAGGCTATTAACTTATTATTCATAATTTTTATTAAAAATAAATTATACTTAAATATTTTTTAAAGGTTGATGATATTTAAAAAAATTACTTAAATTCAGTTCCGTGGCCTTTTATCGCAATTAATGATTATTTGTTCCCTTTTGTTTGTTATTTTACAATGTAAATGCTGAATTATTTAATCCACAAAACGGAAAAATCTAATACTGAGTAAATCCGTAATTCTGAATTAATTTTTTCGCAGCATAAACAAATATTTAGTTTTGAATCAAAACCGATAATTTTATTTTAAATGAAAAGAAATAAGAAATAATCAAACAGCTATTTTGGACACACAAAAGAGAGAAAAAATTTGACAGTGTTTCGCTTTTGACTTTCCATTATTCCATAATTCCATTTGATTACGCATGCACTTGAAATGTCACTTGTGCTCATTGGAGTTAATGAAACGTGATCAAAACTGATTCTCCTAAGATAATATGGAGGCAAACGATTAGTATCCATAAAAGATTCTCTGATTTCTCGTATAAATCCATGTTCCTAATTGGAACGTTTTAATCATATTCAGGACATGCACAGGCATTTTCAAATGATATTTATATTTCGGCTTCAAAATCCCTTCTCCAGTTTAATATTAATAAAGAAGTTACTATTCCTAACATCAAGAAATTCTATACGAACAAGAAATGAATTACGAATGATAACTGCAAGAATTTTACTTAATGTTTACAAAATTCAAACAAACACGAAAAAAAAATGAAATGAAGTTTGTGGAATTCTAAATTTCCATCTGCACTTTCAGATGGTATACAGGAAATTCTGATTGGCATAAAGGCAATGCCAGGTGCAGAAGATGCATTTAACTAGTTAATCGCAGAAGATTTGAGTGTTCTTATTTTCAGAATCGTTTTTTTAGGATATTTCTTTGAATTACCATCTTTTAATGAATAATAATTTGTTACGAATTTAAACAACTTAAGTTATTTGAATTAAATTGTAATTAATTGTATGCAAAAAAATTAGAGCAGGAAACATTAGATTTAGATGAAAATGAAGTAATGTTTCAAGTCAGGATTTCATTTTCATTTTCTAGTCAATGTATCACGACAATTTTTGCTCGTCTGTAAACTGCAATAATTTCGAATTTTAATCTCAGTTCCTGTATCTTTATTATCTTCAATACGGATTGCAAGAAATTTAAATCGAAATATGCTGAATTAAAATTAAAAATATTATAATACGTTCAATATTTTAAAGAAAAAAAATAGTCATTTGCAGTATTTTGATGGCATACTTGGAATCAAAGGTTCTTCACAGCCACACATTACTATTTCGGGATGAAAAAAAAATGGTATTACAAGTTATTTGAATTTATATAACTTGGAAGAGCCAAATTACTCTTAGACGCTTATCAGGTTTCAGAACTACCTGAAACTACATTTTGGAACTATATCTGCATATGAACATAATTCCATAACGCTTTGAACTAGATGCATAAAATTTGATGCCCGGTCTAATTCGAATATTACTTCGAAAGTTTGAACGAAAGCCATTTACAGGATGTATATTTGTCTGAAGACAAATGAACATGATACTACGAAACATAAAATAATAAAATTTGATGGACAATTTTAAAATCTTATGTATTAATTCTTACATATTTTGCTCCAAATGCATCCAAGTGTTAGCCGTTTATTGGTTCTTACATTCCCATTTATGCAAATGCGATAACTATTAACTCAATGACTCGAATAAAGGAAATTTGGTACGCGATCTTGTTACTAAAATTGAAATTATATACCAAATTGGGATTTTGATCAGTCAATAAAAACATCTGAGCATAATCGAAAGGAGAACAAAAGACTCATGCATGTGAATCTGGAAATTAAAAATTTGTAAAATCATTCACAACCTTGTATAGGTCAATAATTTTTATGCGGGAGAGCGAAAATCTATTAGGAAGTGTGCAAGAAAGTGTCAGGGAAACCACTGTGATTAAAAATATTTATTGAGAGATCTGTTTCGCTCGAGAGTCATGATTACCTGATTGTGCATAAGGTCTTGATAACGCTGTTTATAGGTAAGTCTGCTTTTATTCTGGTAACATTAATTGCATATTTAAACTGCCTTCATTCTTCAACGTCATTATTGTTCAAAATATCGAAGAATCTTTCTGTAGAAATTGTTACAAGTCATTTAAACTAGTGATTTGTTGTAAGCTCGAAATCTTTCAGGATATAAATGTTTCTTGCAAACCACAGCATTCTAATTATTTGCCTGTTTTTTTTTTTTTTGTTTTTTTTTTTCAAAAATGTTAAAGTTCTTCGATGCTGATGTCAGTTACTATGACCAAAATGAGCAATCCATAACTAATATGGATTCATCTGATAATTTTGTATGTAAGTAACTTGCTGCTTCTTGAAACTTTTAAGAACCTATTTCAATAATTGGAAATAATTTTACTTTTATATCTTTAAAGTTAATTTTGATTTTTTTAATGTGCTTTTTATGTGTAAGATGTTTGCCGACATCTGTTTGTGGAGGATTTTTTCAGAAGTTTTGGTGCGAAAATAAGAAATTATTTTATTTTTGCTAACGTTCATCTAAAATCTCAATTCTCATTGAATTGATTTTTTTTTTATTTTCTCGTATACGTAGTATTGAGAAAGTAAAGTAATCGTCAAAAAATTCAAATCCGAGATGTTGACAAATTTTTACGTTTTAGATTTTTTCGAGTTCGAAAAATGCAACTTTGGAAAATGTCCATCCATTTGTCTGGGACAAAGATAACCTAAAAATGCTTTGAACTAGACAGTTGTATCTCGTACACGGTGTTTACACCGGGTTTGCAGATTTCTGTCAAATTTTGAATAAAATCTGTTCAGAGGAAATCTGCCTGTCCAACTGTTCAAATATAAGTTAATACGTTATCTACAAAACGAAGAGGGCTAGATAGACAAAATTCGGTACATAGATTTAAAATCTATAGTGTAGACACCTATCAAGTTTTGAGATCAATCAACAAGGAATTGATCGTCTGTGGGTCTGTACTTTCAGAAACATGTAAACGCGATAACTCATAAACGCAA
>JAPMOQ010014996.1:0-12901 GCA_026543055.1 Argiope trifasciata
CCGAATATTAATTGTACTTTGCATGGGTCTTTTTGAAACGTCTTTGTCCGGATATTCGATTACAGAAAATACTTGCTTTATCATCTTACACACCTAGGGATCTTTACTCCCTTTACGTTTATTCTCCACTACGCCTTCTGCTGTCTCCTTTTTTTCTTTCCCTCGAGGGTAGGCGAGGGAGCTCTCCATGAGAAGCTGTCGCCAACCTGTTTGCTTCTTGCTTCTCATGGACAGCAAATACCCCCACGTGTTTGCCGTGCGTGGCGACCCATTAGACGGGTGTTGCACTGTGGTCCCCGGTGTATCAATCGGCCGGTAGCTAGCCATCTGAGTGTCTAGTCTGCTAGGGATCAAGCGAAGGGGTTACTCCTTGGGCTTGGCGTTAAGGGTGGTCACTGTCCCCGGGGGTAACTCCCAGCGTATAGGTTCCGATTAGCACTAGGGTAAGTGCTGAGGTTGGCAAAGTCCAGAGCCGGTGGCTGCCTTCCCTTGTTGGGCTCCATGGTGGGTGGTGCCGTCGGGCCTGAATTCTTTCTAATATCGTATGGGCTCCTCCAAACGTGGTCCCTTCAGTGGGCGTCGTATTGTTCCTCAACAAGTGAATTTTGAAAATAATTTCGACAAATTTTTTGTTATTAAACGTATTTCGGAAAACAATGAAACGTTTGAAACCGTTTCACCATTTTTAGTACAAAAGGCTATCGCTGCAACCGTTGGTGACATTACTTCTATTCGCAAGATGCGTTCTGGTGATTTGCTTGTCGAGGTAAATTCTCGAAAGCAGGCCCAGCAAATCCAAAAACTAAAAGCACTATCTACAATATCTATCAGTGTTAATCCTCACTACTCATTAAATGTATCTAAAGGTGTCATAACTTGCGGGGAAATATTGAATCTTCCTGTTGACTTAATTGCAAAAGAATTGAAACCTCAAGGTGTCACGGATGTCCGCCGTATTACTATACGTAGAGATGGCAATTTAATCGAAACAAAACACCACATCTTAACCTTTAATTCACCAAAATTACCCGAATTCATATACGTTGGATACATAAAGCGACCTATCAGACCATACATACCTAATCCACTGAGATGTTTTAACTGTCAGCGTTTTGGCCACTCAAAGGCGAATTGCCGCGGGACCCTCACTTGCGCCCGCTGTGCAGGTAAACATGACAGCCAGCAGTGTACCGCAAAAGAAAAATGCGTGAACTGCGGAGGAAATCACACATCCTTCTCTCGATCGTGTGAACGTTGGATTTTGGAAAAGAAAATAACAGAAATTAAAATCAAAGAAAACATATCATATCCGGAAGCTAGGCGGAAACTTTTAATACAAACACCAACACCTGGTATAAGTTATGCGTCTGCTCTCCAAAAATCATTTTGTGCAAATTGTACTTGTCACAGATGTAATAAATCTGCAAATGCCGCAAAGAAAACCTCAGAATCGGATACAGAACAATCTATAAACAGCACTTCTGACACTGACAAACAAGTTAAACCTCAAAACAAATCTAAATCTCAAAAGGCAATGAAATTAAAACTTGCAAAACGGGGCCAAACGCAAAAAGATCTATCTATGAAGCTGAAAAAGTCTAAAACCAAAAATTCTGTCGCTTTGGGACTTGCGGCACGTGGTTTAGCAAATAAGGACCTGACATCCCTTTTCGGTGGTAAACATAATAGCCCCGACCTTAAACTGCATCCATCGGAAGATGAGGATGATTTTGAAATGAGTTGCGACGCCTCAGCAACTCTTACTGTTGCTCCTAATAATTCTGTGACACATCTCTCTTAATGGGTACCTTCCTTTCGTGGAATTGTCGCGGCATACGTTCTAAACTTCTTGACATCAGGGCCATTATCAACAAATTTAATCCTATTTGTTTTGGTGTCCAAGAAACTTTTTTGGCACCAAATATTCGATTAAAACTACGTGGATACAATTGTGTTCGGAAGGATGTAGGTACTGGAGTGCATAGTTCCGGTGGTGTCTGTATCCTTACATCAAACCTTTACCCGAGCACACCTGTAATTTTACATACACCTCTACAGGCTGTGGCTGTACAAGTTCACACCAGTACACTGATTACAGTCTGCAGTCTCTATTTGCCCCCTCATGATGCTATTAATCAACAGGCACTTAATAACTTCATGGACCAGCTTCCAAAACCATTTTTGATCTTTGGCGATTTCAATGCACATAGTTCTTTGTGGGGTTCAGGAGATACAAACACTCGTGGGCGACAGATTGAACAGTTTTTAACTGATAACTGTCTCTGTCTGCTCAATAAGGATGATAAAACGTACTTCCATGAACCCACACGTACCTTCCATAATCTCGATTTAGCCATATGTTCCCCAGAACTGTTACCATTTTTGGATTTGATAGTGGGAGATGATCTCTATAATAGTGATCACTTCCCTCTAATTGTATCACATGCTGATAGAGGCTGTGGAACTAGTCCGCCACAGCGTTACCTATTCCAGCGAGCGGACTGGGATACTTTCAGACAATCAGCAAAAATTACCAAGTCCATGGCCAGTACCACAAGCGTTACGGAAGCTGTACGGAAAGTCATTGGGTGTTTAATAAGAGCCGCGGACAAAACAATTCCTAAAAGTTCATCAGGTCAACGGAAATTCCGAAAACCCTGGTGGAATGAAGCTTGTCGCGATAGCCACAAACAGCAAAAAAAGCTGTGGAATCTCTTTCGAAGGTACCCCACCATAGAAAATCTTATTGCATTCAAACGTGCCAAAGCCATTGCTCGTCGCATTCGTCGCAGAAGTCAGAGGGATTCTTGGATAAAATATGTATCATCGATTACACCTTCTACTTCAAGTAAACAGTTGTGGAGGAAGGTGAGGGCAGCAAATGGAGTCTATCGAGAATTTTCTTTCCCTGTTCTTAAAACTGGAAATGTGACTTACTGCGCTCCATTGGATGTCGCTAATATTCTTGGGCAAACATTTGAACAAAACTCCGCTGTTGAGTGCTATAGTTCTTTGTTCATAACAACTAAAAACCGCATGGAAAAAAATTCTTTGAATTTTCATACTCGAAAACCTCTTCCGTACAACTGCGAGTTCAAGATGAATGAACTTATTTCAGCTCTATCTCAAGTTCATGATACCAGCCCTGGTCCAGATGGAATCACTTATAATATGCTTCGCCATTTGGACGAGGAATCACTTTTAAATCTCCTATATTTGTTTAACAGAATCTGGAGTGAGCAAAATTTCCCATACCAGTGGCAAGAAGCTTTTGTGATCCCGATTCTAAAACCGGGCAAAGATCCTGCTAACCCTCTGAACTACAGACCGATTGCCCTAACCAGTGCCCTTTGTAAGACTCTTGAGCGTATGGTCAATGCCCGACTAGTCTTTGAATTGGAGAAGAAAGCTTGTATTCCCCTTGAACAAAGTGGTTTTCGTAAAGGACGTTCAACTATGGATAACATTGTCCAATTAGAAACTCAAATTCGCAACGCATTTGTGCGTAGAAATCACCTCGTCTCCATTTTCTTCGACATTGAAAAGGCATACGACCGTACATGGCGCTATGGGATTTTAAAAAAGCTACATGATTTGGGTTTCAAAGGAAACCTTCCAAGTTTTATCGAACGATTCTTGTCGACTCGTAAGTTTCGAGTACGTCTAGGAAATTTTTATTCTGATACTTTTATTCAGGCTGAGGGTGTTCCGCAAGGGAGTGTTCTCAGCGTAACGCTTTTTATCCTCCATTTTAGTGAGATTTTAAATATTTTGCCACCGTCTGTCAGCGGGACGTTATATGTCGATGACTTGCAGATTTCTTGTCAAGGGTGTAACATGCATTTAATTGAGCGGCAGTTACAAAATGCTATAAATAAATTGGTGAGTTGGTGCGATGAGAATGGACACAAACTTTCAGCTGAAAAGAGTAAGTGTGTCCATTTTTGTAGAAAACGGAACATTCATCCTGACCCCAATCTGTCAATAAGAAATATTACTATTCCTGTTATTGATGAAATGCGGTTTTTAGGGGTGGTTTTCGATAGGAAACTTACTTTTCTCCCGCATGTCACACAGTTGCGGAAGAAGTGCGAAAAGTCCTTAAATATCCTCAAGGTTCTCTCTTGTACATCTTGGGGTGCTGATCGCACATCCCTCCTTCGCATCTACAATGCTGTTATTGTATCTCGCATTGATTATGCATGTATGGTTTATGGTTCTGCCCGACCTTCTGTCTTGCGCATATTGGATACAATACATCATTCAGCTCTAAGAATTTGCTCGGGTGCTTTCCGCACTTCACCTGTGAAAAGTCTCTATGTTGTTTGCCATCAGTTACCTCTTGATTTACGCAGAAAGAAAATATCTACTCAATACTATTTTCGAACACTTTGTGTGCCACAACATCCAATTCCTCATATTCAGTTTCCTGCTTCACTTCGCCGACTCTATGACGCTCGCCCCTTTCACATACTGCCTTTCAGTGAGAGGATCAAGGACATTTTACATGATTCGAACTTGAGCAACGTTACCTTAAAAACTTCTGATCCTTTGGTTTTTCCGCCTTGGGATACACCACCTTTTTCCTTTTTAAATCCTTTTTCCGGTTTCGAAAAATCCACAACAGCTCCGATCGTTTTCCAACAAATTTTTAATTTTCATCGCAATCATTACCATTCCTATAAGCCAATTTATACCGATGGTTCCAAAGCAGATGAACATGTTGGATGCGGAATAGTTTTGGGATCTGCAATTCACAGTTATCGTCTGCATAACTCCTGTTCAGTCTTTACTGCTGAACTAACAGCCATTTTATGTGCACTTCAGAAGATTTCCCTTTCTGCCCAACGTAAATTTTGTATATATTCTGATAGCATGAGTGCTTTGAAAACACTTTCTAATTTTAACAATCGAATTCACCCAGTTGCTGTTGATATTTTATCCTCTTTAAATACCCTTCGTAATAATGGTTTTAATATAATTTTCTGTTGGATTCCTAGCCATGTCGGTGTCTTTGGAAATGAGTTAGCGGATAAAGCTGCCAAAGAAGCTTCTACTTTTCTACAGCAATCTCTTGTTTATGCGGATGTGAAGAGATCATTTTTGAACTTTATTAAACAGCTGTGGCAGAATGATTGGGATACACAGGTCCATAATAAGTTTCATTCAATTAAAACCTGTGTCAATTTGTGGCCTGCTCTACCTACGCGAGGGATTGATGTGAAACTGTCTCGTCTTCGTATAGGACACACGCGTTTCACCCACAAACATTTATTGTTTGGAAATGAAGCACCGAAATGTCCGACTTGCCGTGTAGACTTTACCGTTTTACACATTTTAATTCATTGTCCCTCTTTTAATGATCATCGCAATCAATTGTTTTCTTCGTCACCAACATTAACACTACAAGATTTAGTGGGCGAATATCCTCATAAAAATATTTTTAACTTTTTAAAAATCATCGGATTTTATGATTCTATTTAAATTTTATTGCCTTTCAAAATCCGTTTGAGATATTTTCTTGTTTTAACTTCCAATTTCAAATGTTACGTTTAGAAGCCGTGATTTGAGAAATTTCTTTTATCTCAATTTTTAACACACTGTTTAAAAGATTTAAACCATATGTCTGGCGCAGTTTAGCCAAGATATGGCTCTTGCGCCAATAAAACGCACTAAACAACAACAACAACAACAACTCATATAAGAATAAAACAGAAAAAATTACCCTTCGTTTTCACACAAAAAAGATTATCTCGTATAATGTTGATTTAACTATGGAAGAATTACGTAAATCATTGTCCACAACTAAGCAAACTTCACCAGGTCCTGATGGCATCACATTCTCCATGATCTCACATTTGTCAGATGACTGCCTTAGAAATATTTTATATATGTTTAATAGAATATGGACCATCGTTTACGATTTTTTAATGTTTCAACTGTGGACATGCAGATGCTTGTGGGAGAACGTCCTCACAAAAATCTTTTAAAATTTTTAACAGCAGTGAGCTTATATTATCTTATTTAATGCCTCATTTTGTTACCGTTTTTTTAAATATCGCTAAATTTTAAGAGACATTACCTAGTAGTTTTATTAGCTTTTAATTTGACAGATGTCTATATATACATGGGTTTTTTCATTATGACCGTGTGTCTGGCGAAGTATAGTCAGTTCTGGCTCTTGCGCCTATAAATCCAAAATCCAATCCAATCCAATCCAATAGAATATGGACAGAGCATTATTTTCCATCAAAATGGAAATATGCCACTATCATTCCAATATTGAAACCTAATAAAGATCCTTTGAACCCCTTCAACTACCGTCCAATTGCATTGACCAGCTGCATGTGTAAACTACTTGAAAAGATAGTAAATGCACGTTTGACCTATGTTTTAGAAAAGAATGGATGCATTTCACCATTTCAGAGTGGTTTCCGCAAAGGTCGCTGCACAACCGATAATCTGATGTTATTGGAAAGTGCCATTCGTACAGCCTTTCTCAGACGCCATCATCTGGTCTCGATTTTTTTCGATATAGAAAAGGCGTATGATAGAGCATGGAGATATGGGGTTTTAAAAGACCTATTTGAGCTTGATTTTCGTGATAATATGCCTTTGTTTATACAAAAGTTCTTAGAACATCGTTATTTTAGAGTTAGATTGGGAAATACTTATTCTGATGTTTATTGCCAAGAAGAGGGTGTTCCTCAGGGCTCAGTTTTAAGTGTAACCCTCTTCATTTTAAAAATCAATAATATTTTATCAGTTTTACCTTCTAGCATACAAAAATCACTTTATGTAGACGCTCTTCAGATCTCCTCTGCTGGTAGAGATATGAGATTTATTGAAAGACAGCTGCAAACAGCAATCAATAATATGATAGCGTGGACAAATAAAAACGGCTTTACTTTTTCCACTCAAAAAACGTTTGGTGTTCATTTCTGTAGAAGATTGTTACACCCAGAACCAGAGTTATTCATTCAAAACACACCATTAATCATGCAAAATGAATGCAAATTCCTTGGTGTAATTTTTGACAAAAAATTGACTTTCCTTCCCCATATTACATATTTGAGGAAGACTTGTCTCAAGTCTCTAAATATTTTAAAAGTTCTCTCAAACACTGCTTGCTGTGCTGATCGCATATGCTTATTACGCATATATAGAAGTATCATTCGTTCTAAATTAGATTATGGGTGTATCGTTTTTGGATCCACGCGTGTTTCACACCTCTCAAGACTTAATTATATCCACCTTCAGGCTTTAAGACTATGCTCAGGTTCTTTCCGCACATCTCCAATCAAGAGTTTGTATTTGGAAAATTTTGAGCCATCTTTGACTCATAGAATACATATGCTATCCTTTTGTTTTTATTTTCGAGTTTTATCGACCGAAAATAACCCTTTGAGGAAAATACTTTTGGATCATAGTATGGACAGACTATTCAACAGCCGGCCTTCTTGTATTCCTCCTTTGGGATTAAGAATTCGTCAATTACTTCCAGATGAATTTCAAGCGCTTGATGTCAGCAGTAATAATTCACATGCAAACCCCCCATGGATTTGCAATAACATCACCTACTTGAATCCATTTAAAAATCTACATAAAGCGGATGTTTGTGGTTCTGTTTTCAAATCTATATTCTTTTCTCATAGACAAGTATTTCATGCTTATTTGCCCATTTATACAGATGGCTCTAAATCCGATACAAATACTGGTTGCGCTTTTGTTTGTGAGAATGACATTATAGGTTTTAGACATCATGATTTCACCTCTGTTTTTACCTCTGAGTTGACAGCGTTGTATATAGCACTAAAATATCTTTCAGAAAAACATCCAGTAAATGTTATTATTTACTCTGACTCTCTAAGTGCATTGGAATCCTTGAATAGTCATAAAAATTCCCATGGTCTAATACAGGAAATTAAGCACTTGAAATGCCACCTGCATAGGAAGGGCTATAGAATTTTATTTTCCTGGGTATCATCTCATGTCGGTATAATAGGTAATGAACAGGCAGACACAGCTGCCAAAGTTGCTAATATGTATCGTCCTATGCCTCTTCATTATACCGATATCAAAAGTGCACTACGTAAGTGGATGCTAAGGACTTGGCAAAATGACTGGAATCAAGAAGTAAATAATAAACTCCACGATGTAAAACCATACATTACTCCTTGGGCTTCATCTTTCAATCGAAAATTTGATGTCATTCTGACTAGACTGCGTATCGGCCATTCACGTATGACACACAGATACTTGCTATTTGGAGAATCTCCGCCTGTCTGTGGCTCATGCAGTGTTCCACTGATTATACGCCATGTTTTAATTGAATGTTCTGTTTTTTATAGAGACCGTGTAAGCTTTTTTAACACCTGATTTTAACTTGTCTTTCCTTCTAGGGGGAAAACCTCACAAGAATTTATTCCCGTTTTAAAAGAAAATTGGAGTTTTTAGTGAAATTTAAATTTATTTATATTTTACTTACTGTTTTACAAATTTTCTACGACGAATTTTATGGTATTAAATAGGAACACTCAATAAATGACTTGTTTTTTCGGCCCAGCATATCCTAGAAGAGGATCTTGTGCCAGAAAATTACCATATCCTATCCTATCATCTTACACACTGACAAAACCTTCCATAAAGTCTCCCCTTTTCTGATTCAGAAACTCATTGCCTCAACTATTGGAGAAGTTAAATATACAAAAAAACTTAAATCTGGAGATTTATTGATTGAAGCAGTCACCAAATCACAAATATCTGTTCTTAAAAATTTACAACATTTAGGAGAATTACCCGTGCAAACATATGCTCATAAATCTTTAAATTATTGCCGTGGTGTCATTTCTGAACTTGACCTCAAATCTGTTTCAGAGTCCGAACTTGTTAATGAACTAAAAATCCAAAAGGTTTGTGAAGCCCGTCGAGTTAAAATGAAACGTAACGGTCAACTAATTGCAACGAAGCACATAATTTTAACTTTTTGTACTCCTCAGCTTCCAAAAACACTATTCTACCTGGTTATGCACGATATAAGGTTGGCCCATATATACCTTCTCCTTTACGATGTTATAATTGTCAGAGGTTTGGCCATTCAAAAAACGCTTGTCGAGGTAAACAGACTTGTTCCCGTTGTGCCACGATCGGACACTCGAGTACAGAATGCAGGTCAGATCCCAAATGTGTTAATTGCGATAAACCACACACCTCAGATTCCAAGGACTGCAATAAGTGGAAAATGGAAAAGAAAATACAGGAATACAAAATAACTAAAAATTTATCATATTTGGAGGCAAGGAAACTTGTGTATCCCCAACAGTCTAATGCAACAATTTCAATACCATACTCACAAATTGTCAAAAATACTGTTTCTGGTTTTACTCAGACAGATGAAAAATTAACTCGAGTTGTTTGACCTCCACTTACAAAGTTAAAACCTTTAACAATTAATAAATTACAGTCTACCATTTTGCCTTCACCATCTCCTGTACCTTCTGTCTCTTCAACAGAAACAATTGTTTTACAATCCGGTGCTAATCCATGTACTCCCGTTCTTACAATTTCTCAAAACCTTCCTTCACGATTTCCAGAAACTCATAAGAAAAAAAACGAATCCACTATTATAATGTCACTGCCAATAGATTTGAATAATCAATCATCTGGTCATGAAAGTGAAACATCCAATGTCCGATCACAGGACTTAAATAAATTCAAAACTGTTACATATAAGAAAAAATATATAAATGATCATAAACAAATTTCTAAAAATATATCGAATTCTAAATTTTTGAAAACTTCACCTAGTCAAGTCTCCCTTTGTACTTCAGTGTCTAATGTTAGCTCTTCACTTGCCCTTGGTTCTAAAAAAGCTGATAAAATGGATGAAAGTGACTCTGAATTTGAAAAGATGATCACAAATAAGCCCAATCAAAATACTGAAAATGAAATGGAATCCGACAAAACAATTGAATATAACCCCCATGAAACAATTGAAGAAACTCCACCTATTCCGGAACCTTGTACCAATTCTTCCACGGTTGATAAAAGTATTTCTAAACAAAGCAAACAAAGTTGTCTAGTTCAATGGGTTGACCTTAAAAATTGTTACAGTAAATCTTTCAGTACCGGTGTTCATAACAAATACTTAAAAAAACGTATCAAAAGATTGCAATGATTTTTTTGAAATTCACTTGATTTCATAGTTTGTACTTCTTTTAATGTTAAATGAATTGCATTTTCATCTTTTAAATATCATTGAATCATATTTTTAATCCTTTACCATTTTTGTAAAAATTTCCTTTCTGGGATGTGATTTGTATTTTTAAAAAATGTTACTATTCATACTTGTCTGTCTTTTATTTTATATCGAGAATCTAGTTTTAAATTGTTAAATTTTTATAGTTAGTATTATGGTTTTAAATTCCCCCTTTCTTTCCCCCCGTATCAAGTCTATATTTGTCAGTGGAAGCATTCCACACTTTTGTGGGTAACGGCCTTTTTGGAAATTCCAGAAACATATTGCGCCAGATAACTGAACAAATGAAAATTTCAATTGTAGCATAAATAAATCATTTTACATTGCAATAACCGTGAGCCCCAAATGGGGATCATTGTATTTTACAGGTGCTGACGGCATGAAGTAAACAATGTGCTCAATTTTTATTTTATATTACTCAGAACTCATGTGCAAACAACCTCTGTCAGAAAAAATAATTCATTTTAATATAAATTAACAGATATTCACTTAGAAAATAGACATATGTGAAAAAGCGTTGTTTACAGGAAATTTTTCGAAAAAATGTCATATATGTATTTTATTTTGCAAATAAAACTAATAAATTAGCTATCTACATTAAGAGTAGACTATTATGTAGACACATGACTTTAAAAATAAGCGAAAACCTAAAACTTAGGGATGAACAAGATAAAAATTTTCGTGATCCCCAAATGGGGCCCATGGCAGGGAATGGGTTAATAATTTTGTACGATATACTACCTAAAAATTTCTTGTGTGGTTGATAGGGTCCGCATAAAAAAAGTTGGACTTAAAAAATACATCAATGATTTATGAAATAGATGAGATAATGCCTCCAATTAAATAAAATAATTAAATTAGACCTAAAGAAATTGTAAAAATATTTAATTCTTCATTAGACTTCTCCATTCTAACATGGAGAAGTTTTCAAATTATACATTAAATAATTTGCTGCTACTCGTCGTAATCTAAAACGCGCATCTTCTTGCGATGAATTGGTTGAAAATCGCTTTCTTCGCCTGAAGATTGGAATTCAATTGATTTGATTTTTGGTATCATAAAGTCAGTGATCAGTTTTTGTGACGACGGTCGACTTGTCAATTGCTTTTAAACAGATAGTGAGACATGCATAATCTCAGCTCTTTTAGGAATTTTAAGCGTCTTTCCGCATCAGTGTCTATTTTAAGAAAAGGCGTTTCCAATTTTTTAGAAATCTGGATTCCTGCATATATTTTATATGTTGTAATAGATTCCGGTTTTCTTGTCCGTTTTCATAATCTATCAAACTATTGATAATGTCACTATCATCGACAGATGATCCTCAATCATCTCGAACATTTTCGACGAAAGTATCAAAGTCTTCTCTACCGATGTTATATTCGGGCGTTGAGCGACAATATGTACGTAAATGATTCTGCCTTGTCAGTAGATTGTTTAAAATATAGTAATAGAGCATCGCGAAGCCCAGATACATCGTTGTAAAGGAGACCAAGTAATCAGAGTTCGTCCACAACATGCATATGTACATTGAGAAGAAACATTAAACTGGTGCTAACCCCGCTAAGCTTCATATACCACATAAAAATAAATCTCACGAAAAAAATCGCAAAAAAATAAAATCGCATGAAACCAATAGCACAAAAACAAAATTGCATGAAAAAGGATCGCTCAAAAACAGGTCTTACTGTATATACAAATGAGCTATGGTTTGTTCGCACTTATGCGCTTCCGTACTATTCAATCGATTTTTATGCAACTTGGCCAACTCATTGTTTACACCTGCTTGAAGGTTTTAGGTAGAGTACCGTTATCATATGTGTTAAATAAGAAGGAATTTTTGTTTGCTCGTAGTCTATCCGCTTCTGTACTGTTCAACCGATTGCGACGAAATTTGTTAAAACCTATTGCTTTCATTTCCAAGAAGGCTATATTTTAAAACTTATAAGTGTTAAAAGTCAAACAGTACATCGCATAAGAATTAATCACACAAATAGCAACAAAAAAAAATTGTGATTGATTTCAGTCAATCTCAGGGAAATGAAATCAAAACCATTTCCTGAAAGCGCTAATGTGTTTCTTCTCATTAATGAATAGTCTTTCACACACATTTTTGTCATGAAGCGTGATCGATATTTTGACTGCAGCAAACCGCACATATTATTCAGAGTTGAAATTTCACATAGAAAATAAAAGTACTGTCGATTCCACTCAGGGTAAGTTATATATACTGGAAATTTTCCAGTGCAAACAGTACTTTTGCTGATTATTAAGCGCATTTACAAACAGTATTTTGATCATACAAGTGTATATCTTGTTGATAGCTTCCACAAAACATATTTTCCCAAACGTTCGTCACTTAATTAAGTGATCAAACAGCGCAACGCCTAGAAGTTAGCCAAATCGAGGCTCATAAGCAAATGAGGAAAGACAGCAGAGCAATTAAGCAGATCGTTCACAAATCTGCAAATTCTCGTGTTTCGGATTCTCAAGATCAACATGAACAAGACGCGAAAGGAAACATTTTCATGTTGGCTGATCGAGAGTATTAGAATCAAAAGTCCAATACGAAGCAAGAGGTGTGACAATTATCCTTAAAAGAATGTCGATTGGAGAAGATGTGCTCCTTTCATGCATTCCCATTAT
>JAPMOQ010015001.1:0-10669 GCA_026543055.1 Argiope trifasciata
CAGATTTTAAAAAATCAGGCAGAATCTGTAGATTGGAATGAAAAAAAAAATATATAGCATTCAACTTTATATATAATGTTTATAAATTTTTGTAAGAAAAAATATCATAGATTCCTATAATAAATTTAAATATCGCAAATCGAGCAATTTTAAAATAAAACATTCACAAATGTTTTGACATTTCAATGCTTTTTGATCACAAATTAAAATAAATAAATACATAATTCTATCTTAATCGAAATAGATGCATTTTTTTTCTAAAATCTCGTTTTAAAAAATAAAATATTACTTAAAATGCATATGAATCACAACAAGAATATTTCACAGCTACACCAGCGCTATAAATTTCGAACAATTTCAATTGTTTCCCGGTATTCAAAAGTGAAATAAATATGAGAAGAAAGAACAATTTGAAAACATCAGCCACAGCGAATGAAACGGCAAATGATGCGAAACACTGGGCATAACGGTGGAAAACGACGTAAATAAGACAGCGAGGGAATCAAGGAGGCATGACATTTTTTTCTTCTTTTTTCAGCCCCAATCTTTATTTTTCTAAATATTCTATGAAATCCAAAAGAAAACTTTAAACAACTCAAATGGGAACAAAGAAAAATCTTAATAAATCAAACCCGCATAACATTGATGCAAATAATAAAGAATATCCAAACATTTCCCTTTTTATTTTTCTTCTTACTGTGTTATCTGTCCCATGAGGACCACTTATGTTATTTTTCTTTTCAAAAGTACAGAGAAAATAAAGTCCATTTCA
Source organism: Argiope trifasciata (assembly GCA_026543055.1). Lineage (NCBI taxonomy): Eukaryota > Metazoa > Arthropoda > Arachnida > Araneae > Araneidae > Argiope > Argiope trifasciata. The sequence goes on from JAPMOQ010015001.1 coordinate 773, forward strand.
TTTATTTATCAAAAGAACATACTGCTTTTCCCTCGTATGTTTGAATAATGATTTCAATTTTTATCAAATAACTACAAATAATGATGGCAGGAAAAATAAGGGAAATTGATGACAGTACATATGCAAAAAATGAAACATTTGAGGGCTATTAAGAATGGTTTTGAAAGCTGAAAATGAAATGGGAAAAAAAAAAAGTTTTGTTCATAGGATCTGAGTTGCAGCGTCGAAGGAGGAGTTTAGTTTAGTTTAGTTAACGTCGAAGGAGGAAGGAATAGAATTTTAAATATATTTAACAAACTATCAAAAAAAAAAAGGATGGAGCAATTGTTTGCCACGGAGTTTCCCTTCATTTATTAATCAGAATGTTAAAAGAAACAATTAAATCTTGACAGAACAGAAAACACTGCTTTTTAACATGATATCAAATCCATATTTAATTTCGTATAGCTAGTTTAATTTTGTCTGGCCTGCTTTAAGGCAGCATGAAAATTATTTTTGAACAAAATCCCCCGCTCTAACTTTCGCAACACGTTAAAATACGTTTGACTTTGGGCTTTAGAATTATATACTCCAGATTCTTTTATTTGACAATGGGATCAACTTTCAAATCTGCAATCCTCTAGGTTCCGCAACTGCGATCCAGCCACCAGGCAGTCATGGAGTGCTCGAACTCAAGGTCCTCAACCTCCGTAAATAAAAAATGAATAAAGTAATGATATGATAACATAATTATTAGCTTCTCAGGTGCATAAAAATGCAATAAATGAAAATTGCAATCATTTAAACAGATAGTCCCCTATCAAATATTAAATTAGATAGGGGATTTTCTGGCTGAGTTTATATCAAATCTTTGTTCCAATTGATGAACAAAAACACATTTAAAATACAAACTCAAATGTCAAAATATTAACAGCATGTCAGGTATTAATTCCAAAAATATCATCAGAAATCACACTATAAAATCAGTAAATATAATAAATTCGCAGTAAAGGTTAATATTTTATAACTATTGAATGCCAATATCGTGCAAGACCTTCTCTCATACGACATATTTACAGATTATGGGCGAAACTTCTTGGAGAGCATACCCGCTGGTTGCCGTAATTCACAGCACGCTAATTTTTCTTACTTTTCGCTAATAATAGATGATAAAAGATTAATGAAAAATTAGTTACGAAATATTTTGATAAATGAGGTAATAACTTAAAGGCATCCGACAACGTTTGAATGCAAATTTTAGAAAAATTGGATTTTTTAAAAACTATTTTTAAATGATTTTTTTAATCTATTTCCAATTCTAATACAAAATACTATAAATAAAAAAAAATATTTAAAAATATAATATATTTTGAGAAATAGGAATAAATGAAGTAAAATTTAATAAAATTTAACCAAACAGTTGTAATGCAGCAATTCTATTTTTCTCTGTGCACAAACTATAGAATATAATGATGAATGAAATGAAGCAAAATCCAAGAAAAAATTTGAGATGTAAAGAAGTTAAGGATAAAAATAAAAATATACATTTTTTCCATAAATCCACAGCTTAGTTTTTTCTAAAAACACCTATAAATGAAAAAGTATTTCATCAACAATAAAACTTTTGGTTCATTTCATTGCCAATAATGATTTAAAACGCTAACTGAATATTTTATGCAAATACCTGTATTAGTTTCTGACATATGTTTTTTGGCGGTGCATTTTTATGAAATTAAAATTTGAGAAAACTGCAGTTAAAGATAAATTTTATCTGAAAAATGTATTTTACTTAAAATTTCCCTGGATGGTAGGTCAAACATTCCTTTTCTTAGAAAAGATGAACTGCATTCTAAAGAGGAAAGTCTGAACTACAAGAAATGAAATAAAATAAAAAATTTAAAAATTTCGGTAATGTGATTGATATTAGTGTTTTTAATGTAGCCGGATACCTCAAAAATAAATTCAAAAAAATTAATACTTACTTAAGACATACACTGAATCATATTCGGATTTTCAAGACGCTTCGATAAGTGTCCATTCATTTCAAAACCGACTTAATTTTAAAAGACCGTCCTAATTAACGAGCATTGATTTTTATTACCAATATCAAGCGGCTACAAACTAAAAAAGAGATTCTCTAAGGAAAATTAGTATCTTCGCTTGGGTAGGTATAGAATTTTTGGAAAGGGTGCAATCAATCATAACTTTCTGTGACACTTTCAGTAATTAATAACTATGTTTCTTAGCAAGTTCCAAATGACTGAATTACTTGATTTTTACGTCTGAGAGTTTGAACTTTTTGAAAATTACGCCATTAAAGTATTGAAATTCAATTCTTTTAAATGAATTTTAGAAAAAAAAGAAAATCGGAGATAAGAGAAATCAGTGATACTTGGCAAAGATTTTCTAACGAAGTAAAGTCTCATTTGGTCTCAAAGAACAATTTTTATTCGTAAAACTTCTCATGAAGAATTTTTTCCCCTCTCTGAACTCCTCAAAATATTCAAGATAACATTTTAAAGCCATTTACAGATCAATTAGTTAGATTTTACCATAAATTATTATTAATTAAGGCTCCGTTAATTATTATTAACTATTAATTTATGTTTCTTATTAATGATTAATTTATCAAATTAATCGTATTATTAACTATTAATTTATAAAAATATATAAAAGATTAATTCTTCACAATACTTTATAAGTTATTAATTCAATTAATGATGCATCAGAATTGTTGATTTATTTTTATTATTAAATGGTTATCAATATATGTCTATATTTAGATTTGCCCCTCATTTTATATCCCAAGTAGCGCTCTAGACTCCCTTAAGATTTAAATAAAATAGGTTGTGAAGACAATAAATTCGTATTCAAAGAATTAAATTTTAAGACAAACAGGAAGAGTAATGCGGTTGTTAGATGACACGTGCCTATAAAAGAATGAACTGCGTATAAGTTAGCATTAAAAGTTTTGAGCCAGAAAACACAAAAATTTTGATGGTTGGTTGGTTGTGTGTGGTTTATTGGCGCAAAAGCCAAACCTGGCCAAACTGCGCCAAGCATATGGTAAAATTAGAACAGAAATTTAAAACAGCACGATTTTAAAAGAAGACGTAAGCCATTGAAACCATGTGAAATGTATCGAACACATGAGTATTAAAAGAAAACGATTTTAGCGTAAGACATAAAATTGGGAAAATTGCTCGAAAATTTCCAATGTAAGCAAAGAGCAAATGTTATCAAATATATTGTAAAAAACTAATGGCTTTCAAGTAATTAAAAAGATTTGGATGGTATTTTTCATCCATCAAGTCACGCAAGGTAACAGATAAGGAATTAAAATAAATTTGGCGATGGGAATTAAAAGAAGGACACTCGATCGAAACATGCTTAACAGTAACACAAGTGGAACATAGGGGTGCGCTTTCTCCAAAAATGAGGTGCTTATGTGTGAAACGTGTATGTCCTATACGGAGTCGAGTGAATTTGACTTCGAACTCTCTTATAGGGAGGACTGGCCACAATCCAATGAAAGGTTTGATGGAATACCATTTATTATGGGTCTGCAATTCCCAACTCCGTTGCCAAGTTGAAAAAATATGTCTAATTAATGCTCTCTTTGCATCGCCATATGACAATTTTTGTGACAAAAGAGAAGTAGCCGTTTTAGCTTCATCATCAGCCGCTTCATTACTATATATTCCCACATGACTTGGAACAAAACTAAAAAGTATGTTAAATCCTTTATTCCTGAGAGACAAAATTTTTGAATTCTTATTTTTACTATCATTTGAAATACGTGTTCCTCCTGCATTGCGTATTAAGAACAATTGCCTTACCAAATAATATTATCGTCTAAAAATAACCACACCATAGTAATTCCTTGCTTCGAAAAACCTATTGTAGATTATTATGGTCAGTGCAAGATGCGACAGGACGCATGTTTTTTGGTAACATGTCTTTAAATATTACATTCACACACTGAACAAACACAAACACAAAGCCAAGACATTTACACGCGCATTTTTACAGAAGAGAGTTACATCTCATTTTAATTACACTTGCAATGCACTATGGGATGGTCTACTCGGGTATCGAAATTTAGTATCCAAAAGAGAAATGCAATGTATCTGCTACAATATATTGGGTTGTTCGGAAAGTAATTTCGTATTTTTGTGTCAAAATGAAAAGAAATTTTCGTTTAATGAATAAATTATTTATTAAATTATAAAATTGCCATTCTGGTCTAATACCTTTTGCCATTCTGGTCTAATACCTTTTGGTAGTAACATGATTACACGCTCATAAAAGTTTTGGTCTTTGCTGTAAAAAAAACTGATCGAGGTGGTTTTTGGCCTCCTCATTTCAAGGAAAAATTTTGCAAATCAGTTCTGGTACTGATGTACTGTCAACACATCTTCTCCACACATATTGGCTAATTTATTTTTGGCTTGAACAGCATTTTTACCTTTTATAGCAAAAAAGAAAAAAATGACGAAAATGCTGTTTATTGCTCTCCATATTTAAAAGGGCACCATCCAAAAACTACTGCGAAGAATCAGCTGCACTTTTTCACACTCAAGCCTTGCTATATCAGCTCTTAAAACATAAAATGATTTTGCGGTTTAAGTATGAAATTGGGTGCGAAAAATGCAATTAAATCCTTTGTCAGGAAAAAACGAAATTACTTTCCGAACGACCCAATATTATAAAAGCATGCTATTCTAATAATATCTGTAAATACGATATTACACAAAACAATGAGCTAGAACTATACAATGATTTTTTACAAAAAATACTATGCATCGTATTACTTTGTATTGCTTTTATAAGCGTCAACCGACTACGTTCAAAGGAAAAGAATTTGATTTTTAAAAAATTATTTTTGGTTTTTAGATGCATTATCAATTATTAACACTATAAATACAAAAGCATTCTTTGAAAATATAGTATATTTTGAGAAATAAGAAAATGTGTAGTAAATTTTAATGAAATTTAACCATACGCTTAACATTCTACACAGAATTATAACGCAACAAAACTATTTTTTCTTTGTATACAAGCTATAGAATATAGTGATGAATGAAATGAACCAAATTCTAAGAAATATTTGGAGATGAAACGAAGTTATGGGGGAAAATATACGTATATATGCATTTTTTTCCATTAATTCGCAACTTAATTTTTCTAAAAACGCCTATAAATGAAAAAGAATTCCGCCAACAATAAAACTTTTGGTTCGTTTCATTGCCCATATTATTTAAAATACAGGCTGAAATTTTTACGTAAATACTTCGATTAGTTTTTGGGATATCATGTTAATGGTGGATAATTTCTATGAAAATTAAAATTGAAGTTAAAGACAAACCTTAAATGTAAAATATGTTTTGCTGAAAATTCCTCAGGATAATAGATTACACCTTCCATTTCTAAGATCTAAGAAAAAATAAATTTTTTTGGAAAGAGAAAAGTCTGAATTACAAGAAATAACACTTTTTTAAAAATTGCCAATATCAGTGTGGTTTACGTAGTCGGATACCTTAAAAAGGGAGACATGGAGGTCTGCCAGAAAATAAATACTGCAGTTAATTGTTTAAGTCGTAAAAACGGGGAAAATCGAGTATTTATTTCACACTTTTTTCATTTTCGCCATATTTATCTAAAATATGAGGGAGGTCCAAAATTATGGTATTACGATTAAGCCCAGATTTTTATTGAACATTTTGAGTTGTTGTGTTCATGTCTTACTGTCGTCCATCTGCTGTTAACTCGTGGGCGGAGTTAGATCAAAATTTAACATGGATCTCTGAAATTATACATAAAACGTCATATCACTAGATTGTTTTTCTTCAGTTTATAAATTATGATGCTCATATGCGCTTTGGTCAAATGCCATATAACTCTTCAACTGTAGATTCTGTTTGAAACATACAATTTGATATTGGGCCCACAAATCAAATTACATATTTTTAGTCTACTGTGTTTCTGAATTACCGTTTTCACAGATCAACCGATAGAGAGACAAAATCCTAAAAATTATTTGCTTGGACTGAGATCTAAAACGTGAGGATTTAACAAATTTTAATTTTTTTTTTCAGCAAATGCATTTTTTTCTATTTTTCAATTCCTACATTTTAGGTTACAACAAATTCCTGAAAAGTTTTAACCTTTTAGGTAACAAGGTTACGATTTTTAAGGAAATAACGAAAGATACCAACATACATCGGAATAAGCTTCCGTGACAGAATTTAAAAAAAGGGAACTGTGCATCGGCTGAATAATAAAACCCGGCATTGCGAACAATAAAGTTTGTTATTATGCTCCAGAATACAAATCTTCAAAAGTATAGCGTGTTCTTTTTTTCCCCCCACCCCTTTCACTCCTAAAGCGCCAAATAACCATCTTCGCAACACAAAGTTCTTTTTTCTTGAAGATAAGAAACACAAATACCCAATACCCATTCAGTCGTTTCCTTTAAATTATTCAGTAGAAGAACACGAAGAATACAACAATGATAGCATTACATTTTCGAAAAGTTTTAAAGAGAAGAATGTGTAGGTGACGCATTTTAACCCGACAGAGGAGTAGACGGGTGCTAAAAATATCAATAGCTGTCTGGTGAAATCTGTTTTCGAATGTTTTAAGGGGAATGCATATTTATATTATGAATATTATATATCTCCAAAAACGATTAATACAATCCGAAATTCAGAATGGGTTCAAGATCTAAAGCTATATGTCTAGGATATATATAGACATCCTAGAATTTATAACATTGATCTAGACGATACCTCAGGTGTCACCTAATAAATCTAAGGTTTTTGAATACACAAAGCATCATAATGATAGAATAGGCTAATGTTGAGTTGGAAATTCAAGTTAGGAGTGTTATTCAAAATTGTGGATAAAAATATGTAACTGGCTTGTCGCCTTTCATATTTTTAAAATGAACGTAGTTTTATATCCTGGATATTACTAAAATCCAAGAACGATAAATACGAATCTGAAATTCAGGATGTAAAGCTACGTGTCTAGGATATATACATATGTTCTAGAATGTATAATTTTGATCTAGACGATACTTCATATACCACTTAACATCGTGAACATTGTTCAACTGCAGAAAATATAATGCGCACATAGTAATGATATCGGGAATCCAAGTTGGTTCAAGCTTTATTGCTGCGAGTTTTAGATTTGAACGAAAATTAGTACAGAAATTAAAGCTTTTTCTATGTATTTTATTAATCGTCTATAAAGTATTTAAAAAAAAAACAAGAATTCACACACACCAATTCCAAAAAGTGTGTATTAGCATGGTTACTTTACCACACAAAGGCCGTAACGTTCCACAAATTTGTCCTATCAGTGAACCCGGTTTCGAATACTCTCTTCGAAAAATATTGCCACTAATAATGCAAAAGGGGTTTTAACATTCTTTTGAAGTCACTGATTAGTCAGGGAATTCCTTGAGTTTCTTTTAAAGAATGAAACTTAGCAGGAATATGTATTCACCTCCGAAATTTCACAATTTCGGCATGTTCATCGGCTAGTTACTTTTTTTAGCTACTAGCTACTTTACTACATACTACTACTACTATTCTTAGCTACTTTTAGACGAGAATTAATTTATTGAATAAAAACTTCTCGTACGATAGACTTGCTTGTTTGTCCAACATCATTATTAAAGCGAAGCAGAGCCGATTGATAAATATTTGTGGCCAGAAAACCAAATGCCACCAGACAATTTCGAATTAAAAAAAAGACATGATCTGGCACATCTTAAATCAATGTCGACGACTTTCTTTGAAATCTGTGGGCAGAAAACCCAATACCTCCAGACGGAGTTAAAAAAACATGATTAGGCACATCATAAATCAATGTCGAAAACTTTCTTTGAAGAACGGATCGGGAACTGAAACTTCGTGGTGAATATGTCGGGAAGTATCCATGTTTGTGCATAACTCTATCATAAATCCATTTTGGTCATTACATGTCTTTTTTTATGATCTGACAAAGAATGAAAAAAAAAAAATGGTCCTGGAACTTTGGTGTACAAAGATGTTGCTAAGTTACATCTTAACAACAGAAAATATTTCAATTTTTCCTATGTCAGGTGCTCTTGCTTCACGGGCATACCCATATGTCGAATGAGAATCGATGATTCATCAAAAGAAAAGAAAAAAATTTCCCCTTAGTGACAGCATAAAACATCTTCACATCATGACAGCAGATTCCTCAAATTTGCTATTGGCTATTTGACTATCTCTGCCTGTCTGGATTCCATAAATATCAATTTCAAAATTTGATATTGAAATGCTGCTAGTTTGTAAATGCTAGATTTTATTAATGTAATATAAAACCCATTCACCAATCTATTTGAAATAGGGAAAAACATGTTTGAAACTAATCCTGAATGTAACATGTTATTTCAAGATCAATCTATAGCTTTATATTATATATTGTCGGAATTTTGAAAACTAATTAAATAGCATCAGTAAAAAATAATTTTAATGTTAAATCAACATAAAAATCGTTTAAATTAATAATATTTTAGGAAGTTATTACGTAATAATGGAGCAGAAATTCGTTCAAACTTTAATTTTTTAAAATCAATTAAAACTACAAAATAATCATTTCAAGGTGCATTTTTCCAACTTTAAAAATTCAATAGTTTATTAATAATAATAAACTAGTAATAAATCAATTTATTGGCTCATAAATGACAATAAACAATTTATTATAGAAATTAAATTAGTAGAATTCAGATTTAATTACATGTATTTGAAGAAATGATATAAGAAATTAACGGAAAAATAAACATTTTTTTTACTGAACGACAAATAAATATGATTGTTTCTCTTTCATAAAGTATCAGATAACTTGCTATTTTTACTAACAATTATTTTTAGAAAAAGTATTTCGTTAAGGAATAGTTAGAATTTCGACTTGATCCTCTGAGTATAATTCTGAAATTAGTTTTTTTAAATCATATTAAGTAGAAGTGAACGATAACAAAGGATTTATAGCTGCTAATCCGTAAACGAGATTTATATTTTAGACGAACATCATAAGCTATAAACAAGATATATTTTTTAATTTCTTACAGCCATATCAATTGAATGCCGATTATCTTTTCTTACAGAATGTTGAAATTTAGAAGATACGGTATATGGGATCGCGAGTTTCAACATGATTTTATATATAGTAAACAAAAAATTATTGGACTGATATTGTGTAAAGCAGAGATTATATATAAGGCGGAAAAATAATAATAAAGATGGTGATAAGATTCACTTAAAATCATAAAAAGTTAATTTATTTAGGCATCTTAAGCATCTAATCGCAGCAAGGAACCCAGAAGAAAGATTGCATATTCGATAGTAAAAAATAGATAAGACCGGGTTTTTTTTTTTTTTAATCATGCGTTTTGGTAAAGAGGTTTTGAACAACTGAATTAAATAAATAATCGAAGCTCGAAATCGCGTAGGCCAGTGATTCTCAACCTGTGGGGCGCGCCCCCCTAGGGGGGCGTGAGCATACTAATGGGGGGGCGCGAGCATATCCAAGAGAAAATGTTATTTAAAAAAATGATTAAGTGACTGAAAGGAAAGAACACACACACACACATACAAAACGAAATACATTTTGACATATTTAATAATTAACTTATTACATTAAAACATCTTACTAAATTAAAAACAAATTTAATAATTATTAGTGACTTCCTTGGGCCTGTCTTGCAGAGCAAAGTTTTTCGAAGGAGGGTTTAATATTAGAAATAGACACTCTCAGTTATTTTTCTATATTAAGCTAAGATCTATATATTGTCTTCAATTAAGCTACCGCAGAAAATCCAGTTTCACAAAGGTAAGATGTTGAAAATGGTAGTAGAATGTGAAATGCCCTTGTTTTTAG
>JAPMOQ010015002.1:7899-34169 GCA_026543055.1 Argiope trifasciata
CGAAGATTTAAATTTTCAATTGTGATTTATCAAAACAATACATGCCATAAGAAAATTTGTAAAAACATTGGTGAAAAGATAACCGGTTAAAGTGCACCATTGTAAACTATTCTAAACAAAGTTAGAGTTTGGAAAGGGAACTATTCTATACAAAGGTAAAGTAAAGGTAAAGATTGAAGTGTGTTGAAGTTCAATATTTTTGACAAATTTATTTAGAAAAACCAAACATATATACATACATAAGAAACATATTATAAACCTATAACAACATAAACATAAAACTTTATTAGTTCGCCATATTGGCTATAGATGGCAGCACGTTACCTCTTGAAAATTTAAGTAGCCATTATGGCGAACTAATAAAGTTTGAAAATATCCTATCTGTAACTCCGAACTGCTCGACCGTAGCGCTTCAAAACCGGCGCCAATCGATTCCTCGTGGCCAAAAACCCCAGACCCCCAAGTTTACCGGAGTTTATTAATTCTGGGGCGACTTTTGACTTGGCAACCATTCCTCGTATTATAGTATTAGATATATAAAATTTATTGTTGGCATCACATGTGGAAAGGTAACTCAATATAACAACACAGCATGAGACAATCCGAGATATAGCAACATGAATCTTAAATGCCTCAGACTATGAAAAAAATACTATTAATTAATTTAAAGAGCAATATTTAGCGACAGCCAAAAAAACTTGAATGGATAAATTTTAGTTATAATCCATCATCATCAAAGATGCATCGACATATATTTAAAAGGAAATCGTCCATTTATTGACTCTTATGATTGAAATTCTTTCAGAAATTTCTGAAAATTTATATTGTTTTTAGAATATTGAATAGTTCAGCATATATAATAAAATGCCTTTTAGACATTTAAATATTTTAGTGCAATATTCTGCTGTCTCAACGTTCCATGATGGCATATTGATTTTTAAAAAAATTGCTGATAAAAATGATTTATGGAGTGGAAAGACTCAGGCTCAATTTGCAAAATAACCAATTTTATTTTTATCCTTTTAATATATTGAATCGCTGACATTACATCTGAAGCTAGACTTATTTTTTGAATATAATTTAATATATATTAGATTTGTTAATTAATTAAATGTGTCAAACATCTCTTTTAGATTAATCAATTTATTTTCCTTAAAACTTAATTCATATTTTAGCATTAAATCACAATAAATTAAGAAAACAATTGAAGTATATTTTCGCTTTAATAATGAATAATGAATTAGAAAATAATTCCCTTTTACTGATGATGACGATTTATTAATATCAAAGTTAAAAATAAATAAAAGATAAAAAAAAGCTTTATTTGAAAATTAAGAATTAAAAGGATTTCCCAAATTATTTTCAGAAAATATATTTCAATTAAAAAAAAATGTTGAATTGCTTATTATTATTTTAAAATGTGTTAAATCAGAAGCAATTTAGTGTTAAAAATTTTTCTTCCTATTTTATTCTTTAACAAAGAGTATTATTTCGATTTCTGATTTATTTGATTAAATTTTGAATTAAAGATTATATTGAGAATGGACATGACTGATTAATTTTAAGTACTCAGGAAATGATTTTGGTGAGCCAAAATTTTTCTTGCCAATATTGTTAAAATTTCCTAGATGTAGTGAAATCAATCCTCACATCCTAGAATTTCAAAGAAGAACAATGCTTTGCCATTGGAATCTTGCTTACATTCAGTAACCGAAAGCATTGTGACGACAAATTTTCTTCTAGATGCGAATTTGATATACTTTTTACTGATAAATATAAAAAGGTTTGGCTGTTATATTGTGAAATATACAAGATTTTGAACCCTTAACCCTCCCTAGTTAAGGGTTAATTCAATGATATTCAAAATGATTCTATTTATAAAAAATTACCAATTTTAATAAAATGATTATTTTTTTGAATTATGAAGTATGAAAAAAGGCTACATTTTAAGAAGGAAATTATCTACTTTGGAATCAGGTATCAATTTGAATTTTTTATTCACAAGATGGGAAGATAGCTGTAAAATGCTCTTTAGAACTTGATAGGTTAAGCTTCAAGCCTGCTTTGCGTTTTAATTTGTATTGCCTTATGTTTTACCTTTTAACGTAACTACTATGATTTTTGAACTATTCTTTATTTGTATTCACTAGATAAGTTGGTTGATATTATGCTAAATATGTAAAAAATATCACCAAAGGCAACAAGTCCTCCATCAAAGGCAACAACAAATCTAAATCTTCTATAATTCTGCACGAAGAAAGAGCTCCATACCATCCGTGATTTTTCGAATTCGGCTCAAAATATGGCTATCGCTTTTGCAGATGGCTCTTCAGTTTCCAGTCTTAACCGGGGTGGTACCGAAATCTTTTTCACCTATGCTGATGGCAAATCTGAATCTCACAAAATATATTTTGGTAAAATTGACTCAAATTACACCTGTGATCTAGTGTAATTTGAGTCTTGGAACCTTTGAACATCTAGTACTCCCAAGTACTAGAGGTTCAAAGCTCTACTTTGGAGTACTGGAGTCAACTTTTGAACCTCTAGTACTCCAAAACGATTCAAAATTCCGATGTTCTTTTATTATTCTCGGAATCTCTCTCTGCCCTCCAGGATTTTTTAAGAGGAAAGTCTCAACTCACTCAGGATATCATCTGGCTCTTAAATAAAATAGCGACATCGCCTCTCACATCGACATCGCTGGTAATGAGAAAGCCAATATCCTCGGCAAAGTGACCGAGATATCCCTCAATTGTCAAACAACTTGACCCTAATTGATGCTGATGCAATAGCCAGCCTCCGACTGCTTCAGGCTTCTTCTGAGAAGTACTCAATCCCTGTCCTAAACTGTAACCGTGCTATCTCCATAGCCACAGCCAGATTGAGGACTAAACACCTTAAGGGTATGGAAAGATCACCCTATGGTCATCTAAGCTACAGGAATTGTCTTATCTGCACACATACTGAACTCTTTCCCTACCATATCTTTGATTGCCCAGCCATATTGGCAAAGCTCTTCAGGATACATCTCGATCCCCCGCACCAGCTCCTCTATTCCAGGGAAGTTATAGATGTGGCCAGAGCTATCTTGGACACTTTTGGATCAATTTGATCCAACTGGATTACTTTTACTGGACCAGACAACAGCAAAAATAGGGAAAGGATATTTACAACCAAAAGTCAATATATTTGGTACTCGGTTATAATGACCAAGGCATTAGTATAAAAAGGAATGTGATCGTTTTTTTACCTTAAGTCAGCATTTCAAACTTAAATGAATGATTACAATCAGATGCTGATAGTATAATATTCCTTAGATAAATAGATATTACTTATATCTTGGCTGATTGTTTTTCTAATTTATTACGTGTTTTGCATTATCTCCTTAACATTTGTCAGTACCGCAGAATCAGTAATATCTGTTGATGGAGCTTATCTGCTATCAGTGTCGATGGAGCTTATATTATCATGTGATTAAATTGTGTAATTTCAAATTATATAAAGGATCTGTTTTGATTGAAATTTACTGGTATTTTTTTGCCGAATTCTGTTAAAAAAAGGTAGCCCCTCTCAGACCTTCGTTACCACTTCGTTGCGGCATTTTTAAATAATTGACAATATATCTAACAATTTTAATGCTGGACCCTCTTTAAACACTATAAAAGATCTACTTAGAAACCATGTAAGGACATTATTTGAAATAATTTTGAATTGGATAACATCTCTCATTGCTTTGACATTCTGTTTTTGTTCTATCTTATGACGCCATTGAATAAGCCCGCTGTTACGAAGACAGCGATTTAAGCCAAGATAGAGAGTCTCTTGTTTTAGTAGCATCAACTAGGGCAAAGAGTACAACTTTGCCACTCACGCATCACTCATTTGCTTGCACAATCCCTTTTTACAAGAGAGTATATTCACACACACACACACACACACACACACACACACACACACACACACACACACACACACACACACACACACACACACACACACACACACACACACACACACACACACACACACACACACACACACACACACACACACACACACACACACACACACACACGGAATTTTTTCCTCTTAAAATTATGACATTATGTCATCAAACATTTATTATTTCGACATAAAAATAATATTTTTCGAAGAAACCTCAATTTTGGATGAATAGATAGAAATATCAACTAAAATCAGTAGACCAGTAAATAGGACATCACATTTTTCTATTTTTAGAGTTTTTTTCGAAAGCTTGTCTGAAAAGTCCGACTACCAATTTTTACGGTGACAAAGCGAAAAAAATGTTTTTTACTTTTATTTTTCTTAGTATATTTTTCCTTTTATATTATAGTAAAGGAAACATTTATATTGATTAAATATTATCTTTTGAGTATTAATTTTGAAATGAAATATCATAGTTCATGCATTTAAAATAAATGTATTCTTATTAGCTAATATAAAGGAAATTCTTAATCTTTTTAAATTTAATTCTTTTATTATAGAACTCAAAATTGCCACTGAATTTAAATATTTATCTATATTGGAAGTTAATCGAATAATCAAACGAAACCACTCCGTAGACATAATCTATGAAACTTAATTATGAATTCTTACTTTAAAATATTTTGAAGGGGGTATAGTTTAAAATCAAAATAAAGGAATACATTTATTATTATTATATATTTATAATTAAAAATGGCATAAGTTGAATAAATGTATAAAAAATGAGATAAAAATACATTTATAAAATTGGTATAAATTAGAAAAATAAGTTAAACTGTAATAGCAAACGAAAAGAATTATCATTCATCTTTAAATAGCGTAGAAATTGATAAATTATTTTTAATTTCAAAATTCATCTTTCGTTTTATAATTTTACAATTACAAGACTTTTTAAATACATTAATGTTAATGTCTTATTATAAGTATTTCTTTCATTAATGAATACAAAAATATGCATATAAATTCGACAGTAAAAACAATTAAATTTTGTTTTAGATATAAAATTATTCTCAATGAAATATGATTTTGTTGAAGAATATCTCTTAATGAAACGTTTGCTTGACCTTATAATGCATATGCATGAAGAGCAGTCCCATATTATTAAAATCATTTGAGTGTACGTTTTGGGGAATTTCTCTTAATATTACTATAAACCTAAACAAAACAAATGACATCGTAAAATAATATTTGCCTTTCATTTTAACTTTAAAAAATATTACTCTTCAACCTTTAAGCAAAAAGAAGCCTTTGGGACTTCAAATAAACTATAAAAGCTTTTAAAAAAAGCATTGACGCGACAGTAAGTGATCCAAATGACACGCTCTATTAAACAAATAGCTATAAATGCTTTTTCACATGTGAAGAGTTTCAGTTTTCAAGTCAGAAAGAGGAAATGCTGAAGGGTACTATGTTTAAAATCTGGCAAATATCACCATCGTTTATATATGGAAAGTGAATTTCACATCTGCAGAAAATATGGGCTTTACAGAATAGAGGATATTTTGTCGCTGCTTCAAAAAAAGATACAAGGAGTTTCGAACGGTTCAAGTTAAAAGCTTAGTGAATATGAAACTTCAGAAAGGCTTCAAAAAAAATTGCGGTGCAAGTGTAGATTTCTATAGAAATGAGAAAACTTGATAGTTTTATTCATTTCACTTTTTTTTCTGTTCAGAATTTGTGAAAGAATTATACCTATTTCTTTCTAATATGCGAAGTTTCAGCAAGGAATATTGGATTTTTTAAAATATCGGTGTATGAGAATAGAGGAATAAAATGACCTAGCATTTTTTTAACTTTGGAAATTAAAGAATGAATTTGTGGATGAGTTTTAAAATCAAATACTGTAAATATAGGATGAAATATTGTAGATGATATTCTTAATTAAAATGATCAGACATCCATTGCAAAAATAATATTGAAATTGATCAAACTTTATAGAAAAAGATTAATTTGATTTCGATCAAAACAATCAAAAATCATTTGAAAAAGTATCACGAAGATAAATTAGATTTTACTGAAAAAATAATAATATAATTTGTACCAAAATGACAAAAAAATCTTTTGCGAGTGTATCTTTATGACTAATTAAATTTTATTGGAAAAAACGCGCAATATATTGTAATTTATAAAAAAAACCCTCAGATCTAGCTTTTAGATAAGATATTGTGCAAAAATAAATTTTATTGAAAAAATAAAACACCTATACATTTTATTTGAAAAAAAACTTAAAAATCTTTGAATTAAATTCTTTAATAAAAAATCCCGTAATTTAAAAAGAAAACTAATTTTAATACCCTTTTTCTTATAATTTATACCAAATGCTAAGTATTAATAGTATTAGAAATAAGTATTAATAATTAATAATATTAATTAAGTATTAATAATATTAGTATTAGAAACTTACAATTTAAATATTTAATCATAGTTAGAAATATATGACCAAAATGTGTTTGGAGAAAGGGTGTTAGGATGTTTTGATGACAAAATTTTTATCTTATTTTCGTACAAATAAGTCATTATTATTAATTTTTGTCATATTTAAGTTAAATGTGACAGGAATAAATCCAGAAGCAAATACAACAAAATTTTTAAAACATTATATTTTACTCTGCTAAATATAATTTGGAGATTCAGTAGTGGGTTCTATTTGGAGATTCTATTCGATAATTGTGTTATTATCACACAACAAAGGAGTTTAAGAAACCCAGTCTATTTGTTCGAATACAAGTGTAAATCGTGGCCAATGAACAAACTCACCTTTTGGGGGGGGGGCAATTTATTTTTCTTTTGTTATTATGTGTCCCTTCCTTTTTCAAAGTGCCACGCTGAATAATGTGCATTTGCTTTCGGATTTTCCCTTTCTTATCAAGGTAATTAAAAAAACTCTTATAAAAATAAAATGTTTAAAATATGATTGTTTTTTCATATCAGCATGCTCACAAAATTGTATCAGGCATTTTGATTGTTGCAAAAAGGTTGTGAGTTCGAATACTGAGATCCTCCCGACACGAGTGCGTTTTTCAGATTTTTTTTAAAAATTTCAATTTATCTTCTTAATTGCTTAAATTTAATTTCGCCATTGATTAACTGGAAAAAATTGAGAATTCATTACTCTTGTAATTATTGATTACTTTGCTTAGTTATCTTGTGCAGAAAGACTTAATGCTAACGTTAAATATCCCTTGACAAAACGTTCTTAATTAATTTTTCTTTTCATAAAAACGAAAAATAATTTTGTCAGCTTAAAATATTGCAACTAAATACATTTCAGTCTTCCAATATAATGCAACATTTAAACATGGTATTGAACAAAAAAAATATTAGGACATAATTGAATTGAAAAGAAGCATCCTACTTGTGTTTTGTTACAAAATGATTCGACCTTTGATGGAACTGCATAAAAAGGACCATTCCAAAAATTTCAATTTTAAAACTGGATAGGAAGTAGTGTAAGAACTGGCTTCATTTAGTTTTGAAAATTGAATGAAGTATATGTAGAAAATATAAACCAGTCTGAATTCAAGATATTTTGCTGTTATTTAAAAGGACTCAAAATTGTATCTGCAAAGAAAATCTGTTCTAATACTCTATTAGCGTCCCCAAAAAGCATGTATGTTCCAAATTTGGTAGCTCTAGGTAAAATAGTCTGGTGATTTGTAGAGAGGTAACATCCATCTATATGGATATATACATGCATGTAGCATATACACGCGTATGCATGTACATGCTCATTCATTTGCTCATGGACACACACACACACGCACAAAAACGCATATTCAATGAGCCTGCTAATAGTTATGATTGATCCACATAAAAGAAAACTCAAGTACACATTTTTTTGAGAAACACTTTAATAAACTGGCATAATCAAAATGATAATTCACGAAACTTTTCCTTAGATTTTATTTACATAATATTACAGTAACTTCTCTAAACAGTAAGCTACCACCATTTTTAATTTTTGCCCTTAGAAAATAGATGATATACAAGTATATATTTTTATATAGAAAAATATTCACTTCAAGTTTCTGCCGAAAAACTGCAAAATCAACTACAAAAAAGTATCGACATTGCAGAAATAAAACGCACTATTAAGCGCCAAGAGTTTCAATTTTCGAATCCAAGAATAAAAAAATGCTGCAGGCTATCGTGTTTAAAACTTGAAGAACAATGGCGTCGTTTGTATCTGGAAAGTGAATTTCACATCTGCAGAAAATGTGGACCATTTCGAACATAGAGTATTTTGTCTATACTTAAAAGAAGCCGCGGATATATACGAGGAGTAGAAAATAGTTGCGTTAAAAGCCTAGTGGAAGTGAAACTTTAGAAAAACTTCCGAACGAAGAAAAAGTTGTGATATAAATGTCTATTGAATTCGAAATGGAAAAAGGTATTAATTTATTTATTTTTCGGCTTAAGAGCATAGAAAGAAAGAGATCTATTTCTTACCAGATGGAAAAACTTTTTCCATCAGGCTTTCGAAGCAAATTTAGTTCTGGAAAATGTTGATAAAAGCCAGTTTTATGGAAGTTTTAGTAAGAGAAATAAATGAAAATTAATATTATCAGCCTTGTACAATAAAAAAAATGCATTTTATTTAAATATACACAACAAATTTATGCAAAATAAATAAAACTATTCTTTGAAGCAATTTGTTTCAAATAAACATTTGAAAATCAAAGAATGATTATCAGTAACACATCTTTTGATATCATAGGATGTGTTACACTTTCTATGTAATGTTCAGATATAATATATCTAAGGACTATTGAGAAGGTTTATTGTTGCTATTTTATGTTGAAAACATTTTAAATAGACTTGAAACACAATTCTATTTAAAATGTTATTTTTAATTCGTCGAAAAAGGAATATGTATACGTAAAATCTAATAAAAATAGTGTCTAACTGTGTCACATTCAGAAATGCCATGTTTAAGATGAATTCATAAATATTTAAAATAAGTATCTCATTTTTTGATTAGTCATTCGACTTATCAAAAATGATATATTTATATTGATGGCCTTTTACATATAAGGTTATTTAAGGTTATATAAGGTCACATAAGGTCATTTGTATGACCTTATTGACTTTATACATACTTATTTCTAGCTAACAATGAAGAATAATTTTTAAAACTTTACAGATCTACAATCTATAGATTTTAAAAGTGATTATTAATTAAAAATTTGATATAAACCCTACACCTCTACTTCTTTGTTATGGGTGTCATACAAATTTTTATGACACAAATATTCTACAAGGGAATTCAATAATTATGAAGGATTTTTTTTACAATTAGTAGATTCTCATTCCACAAATAGTTTGTCTGTAATTAATCTGTTCAGTCTCTGTGATTCTGTTAGTGAGAAAATAAAATTGAATAATCTATTCTTCATTCATTATCTTCGATATTCCCGATACATGTTTTCAAGATATTACTTTTTTTACTTTCGCTAAAAATAAATAAATAAAATAACTAAAATTTACATTTCAAATGATCGAAGATTATGAAATTAAAAAAAAAAACTGGTATTAACAATTTCAAAAGAGGTTCCTAAATGCATATTACATGCCTCTGCATGTTGATTTGTATGCATGTATCACAAATACTTATACAAATAGTGAAAATACATTTTTAGCGTCGAAAGTTTCCACATTCAGGTTGGTGAAAGAAAATCCAGGTTTGTTGCAATATTTGAAACATGTCGATAAACGACGTTGATACTAAGGTCCCATCTGCTGAAAATATGGATCTCTTCATGAAACCAAGTACTCTATTTTTACTTAAAGGAAGCCAGTGGAAACTAAGCGAAACAGGTTTTAAACCAAAGATGAGAAGAATTTCAACCGCCAAAGATAAAATTATTTAAAGAAAATTTGAAAATTATTAAATGAAAATTTGACTATAAATGCCCAACTGTATAGAACTATAAAAAGTGTATTGATTTTAAATACATTTCTTAAACTGTTTATGTCTAAAGTGTATAAAGAGTATTCAAGCTCATAAAAGTGGAATTTTATAATCTTTAATTCACATACTTGTTGATTTTCTAGATACAAATCTTGATTTTGAAATTTTTTTAACTAAATTTTCAGTTAATCTTTAGTTTAAATCAATTTAGATTTTTTATCAGCCTCTCCACCTTGTGTTCATTTTCAGAAACAATATATTTCAAGATTAAATGCAGAAAATAAACAAAAAATATTGTTTTGTTTGTAATAAAATGGTGACTTAATAAAGCGTTTTTAATTCATTTTTATCTCTATTCATTTGGTATTTTATTGGAGATTTTAAAAATTCAACTATCAGTGTTTTTCCCGAGTTGGTAAAGTTCTGGCAGAGTAAAATGGCATTCGCTCATTATTCATGGTACAGCAAAGCAATCAATTGAAGAGGAGTTGATTCTATAAATTTAACTGAATTAAAAATCAAGAGATTTTAATGAAAAAATCAATTTTAAAAGTATTTTTATTGCCCTATATGTAATTTAAAAATTGAAACATTTCTTCAACGTTCAGTTTTAAAATAACAATTATTGTTTATTGCCAAATTACCTTTAACATTCGATGGTTTAATGAGTATTTTCTGCATATATATATAGAATTTCCCCTTTTTGGTGGCAGAAACATGGTTAATTTATTTTCTTTTTTTCCTCTAGTTGAATTTTATTTATTATGATGCAATTAGTCGGTTTAACACCTCAGTAAAAAATCCTTTTATAGCCTTTAAAGTATTTTTTTTACAACGGCTTAAAAAATATAGGTGCAATTATAGGAAAAATTATTGCCAATTTTAAAATTTTGGAATTACTATTGGAGGACTTATTTCAGGTGACGAGTTTCAAGTCACATAATTTAGGAGCATTCTTAAAAGGCTTTTAGAGAATCTTAAGAATTGTGACTACATTTATAATATTAAAATTTGGTATTTATTTTAAATCTGTCGAGGTCAAGCGTCCCCCCATGGTATGTTACAAAAGTATCGACAGAGGGACCAACTCAGGTGTCGTCCTAGTCATCTGACTGTAGTTCAAAATTTCAAGGTAAATGCATATTTACTTCCTAAAATATGTCTAGTTTCACTTTAGAAAAACATACGTTAATTATATCTGAACTGAAGTGAAGCATATGCGAATAGAATTACTTCATATATCTGAGAAAAAAATTTATTTAATCTTTCACAGAAATATGCAAATCTGTTGAAACTCCATTGAGAATTTAATCATTCTAACTCACTGAACTATTGAATTATCGTGTTCATAGGTACAAATTTCATTTTTCGAGTTCATGAAAACGTGCAATTTTTCAAAGTCTCGAGATCGATCCTTTTTACCATTAAAATATTTTCTCTCTGTATACAAGAATCACAACCACTAACTGAATGTTCTGACTGGAATGAAGGTGCGAGGATAAAACTGAATGACAGGACCACCACGATACCAAAGCTGACCATCATCAGCCATGGTATAACCCTTACCATGGGAAGTACACCCATCATCAATAGGTGGTAGCTAATCCACCCTCACCTTTTCCCGTATCCACCAGGGCAGCAAGAACCAACTACCATACCGGAAGCTCATCACATTCAATTTTGAACTGACCCATGGTGGCATTTTTTTATACAAGAAAGTAAAAAGGAATCACTCAAAGCTCAAAATTTTCCTTTTGTGTTATATTTTAGTGATCTTATTCCAAATGTAATTTAGCAAGGTTTCAAAAGTTATTTCAGTCCGTAACTATAGGTTAATGAAAATCCATACTGTATTTCTTCAGCTTTATAAAGCATGTTAAAATTAATACTTATTTAAAAAAACAAGAGTTTGAAGAAACAATTCGACTATGATATGACATTCTACTTTGCTTTTAATAGAATTCAAATAGCAGAAGAAAGGCTTTATATTTTAAAAATGAGATGGAAAAGGAAATTGGATAAAGTGCCTTCCAGAAAATTTTCAAATATCTTGAAAGTTTCGAGCACTTTAGAAAACAATAAATTTCTAGCTTATGCGCCCCCTTTTTATTTCCTCGTAGTATAGAAAAAGCTCAGCAATCCTGAGTTCGAAAAACTCACTTTTAAAAATATTCTCCAGTTTATCCATCTGTAATACAGATAACACAAAAAAAGCTTTAAACAAGATGGGTGAAATTTGGTATACGGTTTTTACACCAAATTTGTGGATTTCCTTCAAATTTTATAAATCTTTTCAGAGGAAGTCCGCCTGTTCGAATATAAATAACAAGATTATTACAAAACCAACATGGCTATGCAGAGTCCGAACCCACAAAGGGTTGACTATCTGTTGGTTTGCACTTTCAGAATCGCATAAACACTATAATTCAAAAACGCAATGACATAGATACATCAAATTTGGTAGCCATTTTGTGAATACTTGTGCAGTTTTATGTCAAATTTTTGTTCCATTCGGTTGTGAAAAATGTGCTTAAAACACAAACTAAATTTTTGAGTACAATTAACGCTTGCCAGAAATTTATCGCCAAATAACTCGCCAAGGCTGCTAAGAATGAGGCAATAACTTCAGGAAGAACTTATATTCATGACAAAAGTTAATATTTCGTAACTATTGGACGCAAAGCTTTCTCTGGCATGACAAGAGTATTAGCATGTAAAGTTCCAGGGTGAATATTCAGGCAGGTTTAAAAAAAGTTTTCCTCCAAACTGAGGTGCTCTAATAAGACCCATAACAAATTCCTTAAAAGTTAAAATATGCCACATGGAAAACAAAAAATGTTATCTTCTTTTTGTTATGGTGGATCTTGAAAGTCATTTAAAAGCAACAGGATTATTATATGCATAAAGGTCGGAGCAGTCTGGTTGGTAAGGCGCTGAATTCGCATACCTTAGGTTTTAAGTTCGAAGACCTTCGCGTGTGCTGGTGACTGGCGCGCGTATAAACCTATGGTGATCATAAAGTCCTTCATGTCGAGACAATACCATATATGTTACGGTTCCAGAGGTGATTCTTCTCTGATCCATGTCTAAATTAAGATATGTGGATGACTGAATGAAAATGTATGAATGAAGTCCGCCCAGTAAAAGGGACTGTAACGTGTCAGTAGCAAACTCATACTCTTGTCCCTAGATGGCGCTACTTAAAAAACAAGAGACGCAAAAAAAATCAGATTAAATTGCAATGGCTATTTCGTAAGTGGGCTGGTCAATGACAAGTACCATTAGAAACAACAACAATAATATGCATTACCAATTCAAGATATCTCGAAAGTAAACAATCTAAATAACTGTATTTTGTTTAGGCAGCATGCACACATTTCTCACTGACTCACAGACATGAAATCAAAAAAAAAAAAAATCTATAGATTCTTGAAAATTACAGTAAAATAATGAGTTGTACTGTTTATACTGTAGAGTAAGAAATTTTTATTTAGTATTTCAAAAAACGTTTTAACACAATTATTTTATTAATATTAATAATTCATTTTAAAAATAATTATTTCAATGTAAAGACTATAAGTTGAAGGGCAATGTAGCATTCATAAAAAATTGTTGATTATGTTATATTCTATTGACATATAAAATTGCATAATTATAAATTTGAATAATATTTATTGTTTAAATACATGGCATTGATATTAAAAACAAATTTAATCAAATGTTCAAAACTAAATCTAATACCCATTCTAGTAGGAAAATTTGTTTATAGAATAACATATATAACATTAATATAAACATAAAAATCTTTTACTATTTAGAATTAATCAAAACTTTTTTACGGTATTCTCAAATGATAGTCTATTCAAAAACTTGAAAGATGACCTCAACATTTTGAAAAGATTATTAATAACCTTTGAAAGAAAACTAGATGAAATTCTTACATTTATTATCTTTTGAAGAAGTTTTGGTTTGACTTTTAGGGAAAGAAATGACAGTATATTAAGAGTAAAATAAATATAACGGCTGAGTACGGTTGAGATAGAATTTATACCTCCCCACCCCGAAAAACAAACAAAAATAAAAACGAAATATTTTATTTTTGTCCCACAATAAGAAGAATTATTTCTCCGAAAAGTTTCTGGAGAAAGATTTCTTGGTAAACCAATGAATGTCTTTGGACGATTTATGGGCGAATTCATCTCGAAAAGAATTCTAAAATCTTACTTTTGGAAAGTTCTGGAGTAGTACTTTTAAAAGTATAAATAACAATTTTGAAGAATTTATATCCTTTTTTTTTTTCAAATTGCACCAAAACACCAGAAACGTTTGCAGCATGAAATAAATAGATTTTCCCTTTACTTTTCCCCCCCTGCTTAAGAGTTTCAAAATGACGAAAGCAACTTCAGATCTTTAAGTTCAGGGAGTAATTGTACCCCTTTTTTCCTTTGTTCATTTACACATAAATCGAGAGTTTGTAGGGCATTGGACTCGTATCTCTTTGGTTGAGAGATCGAATTTCGTCGACCTAAGAATCTCCCCGTGTGTGGTTACTGGTGCCTGTATAAATCTGTCAAAGCCACCTACCTCCATGTCGAGAGTAATACCACTGGAGATTCTGGTTCCAGGTGATCGTTCTCTGATCCAAGTCTTAATTACAAACTATGGATGAGTGAATGAAATGTATCAATGAAGTCCGCCTAGTAAAAAGGGTAGTGATGCGCGCATAGTGAAGTAATATTTTTTGGCTTTAGATAGCACTAATAAAAATAAACAAGAGACGCACAATTTGGATTAAATAGCAAGGGCTCTTTAGATATCGGGCTTGTCAATGAGAAGTACTTTTAGAAACAATAACAACTCATAATTAATATACATACACAAAGTTGTCCATTTACTCACCACAATACATACAGAAAGTGGTTATAATTAAGCTTCCCCTAAAACCCCACCACACAACACAAACGGGAGAATAGATTACTACGAAATTTAGTATTTTGACTGTACATGAGATGCGCTCATAGAAATTTGGGAAAAAGAATTTTTAGTTCCAAAATGTCCTCCAAAGTGTGCATTTTCTGAAAAAACAATTATCTTAACACAAAAAACCACCAGAAACAGTATACAGAAACAAGATTAATATTTATGATTAATTTCTGATCGCCTTGTCACCGAACCATATTAAGTAAAGGTAAGGAATAAATAACAGTTCGCTGTTTGAGAAAAAAATTCAGTTTTCAGAAACAAGAACAGATTAGTACGCAATCGCACAACAGGAGCAGTTTTTAATCCTTTCCAGGAAGATGTAGGGAAATGTGCTCCATGTGACCACCCTCATTAACCTGCAAAATTTCAAACCCATGGACCGCGTGTTCAGTAGAACTGACCAGTGTGATGTTTCGCACATAAAGTGTTATGGAGCTCTGAACTCCTTCAACGTAGCGACAAGTCGTCGTCATCATTACAGCCGAAAATATCAACATAAGACATAACGACGAATCCAAACGTTTCTTAGTCAAACTTGTTTTGCACAAATCTCGTAATCTTTTGTAAATCCCGACATTTTTTTCTTACAACTGGTAGCATTTAGCGATTTTACATTTTATTACTTGTAATTCTTGTTCTGGATTGTCAATATTGTATCTGTATTCCGTTTTGGGTGTTTATTGTGTTAAATTTGATGTTTTTCCAGAAAAAAGCTCTCTCTGGTAGTTTTTTCAAAATATTTTTTCTCTCAAAATTCTTTTAGTGTGTATCTTATATACCGAATTTTGCTGCTATCCGTTTATCCATTTGCTTTGTAGGATGCTGTTCTTAGGCAAAGTTTAATTATAACCACTCTGTATATCCAATTCAATAATTCTATGCAAAGAATTTGTAGAAATGGTTAAAATAATAATCGCGTGAAAACAATTTCGTTTTTAGTTGTTTGTATTTAATTTAAATGTGATGATTTAACCTTTTCACTACTCTTCACTCAATCTGCCATTCATAATTTATCCTGGATAGTCGGTTTCTGTTTTAAACGAAAGATGCTGGAGATGAAACAAGAACATCCTTGGTGATGACTAATTTTACGCCTATCAACCCTTGTTTGAGATAAAAACCAGCATGACGGATAGAATTTGAGCAGGCAATCATTCCGGGTCAATAGTTAAAGGGTTAAAAACTATTGAGGTGTTAAATAAGTTCTCTCTGTTTTTTTTTTGTGTCGGAAAATGAATGCTTTATTTAAAAAAATTATTAAAAAACATGCTACTGAAAGTATTGTCCATTTCTACCCACTACATTTCTCCGTCTTTCTCACATCATTTCAATTCCACGTCGGAGAAACGACACGTCTTTTTAGGCTAATTGAGACTCAGTATTTGTTATCTTCATAAGGACGGAAGTGCTACTCAGCCAAACCATGTGTCTTTGGTATGTCCGGTAAATACAGCGGATGGGTAGGACTTCTCACTTGAAGGTTTCTAAATAGGTTTTTATCGGTTTTACAACATGTGGCCAAGCGTTCTTATACTTCAAAACGACCTTGCCATGTCTCTGCTCGTACCGTTTTTCCTTCAATGGTAGGATTAATCCCTCCAACTGTAGTCTTTAGTGATATCTTGTGCTGTTTTCATTTGGTTTGAGCATCTCTAAATAAACTAAACGCAACTGATCCCACAAAAAGCAGAACAGAAGCTTGGAATCGTGGATATTTGGCTTTGCCGATGTTGATGCATGGTCGGATTTATTCCACGATTTTTCAGCGCCAGTTACGATATGATATAAAAAATACTTCTTTTTCTGCCGTTAAAGTAGTTGTTCACACGTAAAAAGATGCTGTTCAACGTTTCTCGGTTTCAATTCTTATGATAACCTATGGCCTTGCATTTGAATCAATCCTAATGCTTTCAAACGTTTCAAAACTGTTCTATGATCAATTTCTAATGATTCCGCAAGATCAGCTAGCATTTGATATGAGTTTTCAGGAAGTAATATTTCCCACTTTTAGTATTTGTAAACAGATGTGTTACTATCATAAGCTAACGCACTCAGTTCCGAAAACACCATTTGTTAGAAAACAAAGATAACTTATTCAACACCACAATATTTTAGGGAACTTGGAGTATATAATGCCTACTTATATAATAAGTAGGATGATGTTTCATAAAAAAGAATTTACAGATAATTCATTTAAATTTCATTATTATACCAAATTATAGAACTTTGAATTATGGAAAATAACTATCTCTCTTTAGATTTTTACATTTCTTTTCACAAATAGAAGAAGTGATGAAGAGGAAAAAAAATCACTCTCGAGTCGAATTTTATTGATTTTAAGAAAGAAATCTCTTAAAAGATATTTCCAGATGAAATCGAAACGGGAAAGTGAAAGGGATAAGTGAAAGAATTTATCGGATTTTAGCTTCCTTCTTTATATTTAATCGCTCGGAAATCTTTTTCTTGGTGGAGAAATTTGCCCGGGAAAGGAATAAAGTAAATTTGAGAATAAAACAAGGTTTCCTATAAGTTTTGAAGGAGATGGAAGTCGTCAAAATATATATTCTAGAATTTTAATTGTTTTTCCAAGTATCAATGGTTAGTGATAAAAACTAGTGATATTATTTTCTATTAAAATTGTTGAGGTTGCAGTTTGAGATATATTTACAAACTTGTATTTTTAAGATATATGATGAATTTATTAGAAAAAAGGACCTCTTAATTTCCTTAGAGAATCATACATTTTAGACCATCCTGTGATCTTAGAATAATGATTAAAATGACATCTAGCCTTTGTGAAGACATTAGCTCAAAACAAACGAGTGTGAATCACACACACACACAACATTGGCACAAACACATAACCACACGCCCGCACATACGTACACAATACTAGCACATACACATACACACAAGCACTAAAGGAGCACAGACTCTCGTAAATCCACACACATACACGCGCGCACTCACAGGAATTTGGAAGTTTCTATAAAAGTAGTGTTTGATATTGTCAGTAAGTTTTCTGACAATATCAGCGACAGTATGCCTTTACTTTTTTCTTGAATTCAATACAAATGTAACAACTGAGATTTCAGCAAAAAAAAATCTGTTTTATTCCAACTTTATAGTTTGAAAGCTTAAATAGCTTTCTTTTTATTTTATCTACTTACATATGATGTCGCAATCAATGGAAGTGAACAGAGAGATGCTAATTAAATAAGAGACTAAAAGAATAATAATTAATGGATTCAAGATAAGAAGAGTTTTCTAAAGATGGAAGGAAGACTGATTCTTTTGGACTGTAAAAACATGAACCGGAAACTATTCTTCAGAAGAGCCAACTCGCTGCATTTCATTCGCCTTAAGGTATCATCTAGAAAAGAGAATGATAAGTGAAATTAATCATTGGATGGGACATTTATTTTTTCAAATAGAACATCAGAGGTACCTTTTTTATTTTCTTGCTTGAATTCAATTACTTATGATCGAGTTATTTCAAGATAATTTTTTTTAATTTTAAAAATCAATGATGTAACAAATTTTAAGGATGTGCTGGAAGTCGATTAATTATCATGCACATGTGGTTAAAAATACTTATTTTTTGTGAAAAAAAGGATGTTAGAATAAAAGAACTTAAAGGTTTAATGAAATTTAAACACTGCATTTTGAATCATTTAAGAACTGTTTATAAATATGTATATTACTATTGGTTAGAAGTGAATTTCTTTACTTAGTAGGAAAAAAGTTTGAATACCTTACATACTTATTTACTTCAATTCAATAACCCCTGATAAAATTGATTTAAGATAAGCATTCCTTTTTATTTTAAAAATCAATGATGCAACTAATTTTGAGAATATATTGCAAGTAAATTAATCATCATGCATATGTGGTTAAAAATTCCTTTTTAGTATCAAAAAAAGGTTGAGTTCGGTAAAAAAGAATGTTTAGTGAAATTTTGAACAATGATTTTTGAATTTTTAGGGGTTAATTATATACATGTTTTATATTCAAATTCTTTAAGTCAAAAAATAATTAATCTATTACGCATATCTAATAATTCTTAATTTAATTGATGAAACAAGTCAAGGATTTTTATAGCTTCCAAAAACTTTCTTGAAACAAAAAAGTTAAATTATCATTAGTGAGTTAAATTTAGTTAAATTTTATCATATTTAAAGTTACAGGAAAAATGTTTTTTGGTTGGTTTTCGTAGTTTTGAATCGTAATCAGAAGGTTAAAATAATATTTAGGCTGTCTCCCTTCTTTCCAAATCTCCACACCTCATCAACATAAAAAAACAAAAAATTAATGCACAACCTCAACAAATTCAATGTATAAATAAGGTTTGCATCAATTTTAAAGTAAGCAGAACTCCAAAATTTATTATTCGTGAAATATATTGAAATTACATTAAAAAATTTAATAATTATAAGTTAATTACTTGTATTGAATACACCTTTTCCTGAATCCTATAGGAACTCTTAAACAAATATGTATGGGATAATTTAGCAAATGACTGATTTTTTAATGCATGGTTTCTGTTCAATTATCTTTCACTATTTGTTTCACATGATAGGAGATTCTGTAATATTTACATAAAGTCAGTTCAATGATTAAAATTCAGAAATAAGCCGAAACACGTGTGTCAATATTTTTATTGTTAGAATTATGGGAAGTAAGGGCAATCCGGAACATCTGAATTCAATTCAGTTCACGGAACATTTCGAAAAAACTTTGAGTATAATTTAGATTTTAGCACTATTCCTGTACAATAGGCCAAAGTTAAATAAATAAGAATAAGCTGGTCTTTGTATTATAAGGAAGATGATTATATCTTATTAAAATTTATTTTAAGTTATTATTTAAATAAATTAATAAATAATAACAGATATTATGTTATTTCTTTTCACCACATTTGTACATTAATGTTTCTATGATCCATTATTCTTTAAGGATAACAAATAATGGTTTGGTTATTGTTGCTTTTTCTACATTGAAAATGCTTATAATAAACGAAAACATGAATAAACTAGCTTTTCAAATAATGATGCAAGAATACTATGAATAGTACGTATATATAGTATATGAATAGTATACATAGTTCAATAGAATTATAACAAATAGTAGGAAATGATACCAAAAGAATTCCAAAAATGCTTATTGTTTTGCCGATTTAACGGGAGTATCAAGGACTTCTTGAACTCAAGCCTCTTAACCTCCAGATACAGCTGAATAGAATGATGACATGGCAATAAGATTACGAAAGTGGTTAAAACACCAAATATTGGCTGGTTCTTTATTTGGCATTCCGTCGAACGAAATTTGCAACACACTATTATTGAAAATATAATTTTGTATTATTTGTTAGTGAAATATAAAGTTATTTTTTGAATTATTCGATGCATCAATTGAATTTCAGCCTCTTCTTTACAGCAAAAAATAGAATAAAAGGGTAAATAAGTTTATAAATTATCTATTTATTTTTATGATAAATACTTGTGTCTTTAAGAGCAAGTATTTTATATCTTTTTATGGCAAATATTTTATTTTAATAACATAACTCTAGCTATTCGTGAATATTAAATACATTTTGCACAAAATGGATTACAACTGATATCATTTTATATAAACACACCTATTTATAAATGTCGTAAAAGGCAAAATTATATTTGTATTGCTTCTAAACTTCTGTTATCATGATTTAAGAGTTTATCATGAATTTTTGAGTGATTTTGTAAGAAGTAAAAATATTTGTTTTATCTTTGAATTTTTGAATGTGTTTTACATAATCTTAGATAAATAAATAAGAAAAAGGGACACTATTCCACATAAAAGATAACCAATTTATATTAGTACTTTAAGTGTATATAATATTTTCAACAATGCCTAAAATTTCACTGCGTTTAAGCAGCTTTCTTTCTTTTTGTATAAATGTTGGCATCAATTAACTCTAACTTCATCTCAAACATATAGGGCAGAGAACTGTGTTAGAAACTTGTTTGATCGATAACTATGGCACGTGTAACAAGAAACGAAAACTCTCGTGGGTTTAGCTAATTGATGAATGGGATTGGAAAAGCTGATTGTAAACATTTATCAAGATGAATACGGCCCAAACAAACCGTTAGTTTGTAAACAACGATTGGTGGATAAGTGAAACAGGGACCATCAAAACTAGTCCATAATAAAAGCTATAAATATGTTTGGAATGTTTGGAACATGCTATTTGGAGCTATGTTTGGAATAGATATGACTAGAAATTTTATTGGCTAGTTATAGATAGATGCATTTGATTATGGACCATTCAAAAACCATAAGATGCATTTGATTATGGACCATTCATAAACCATAATATTTCATTTCAGAATGGATGACCATATGTCATCCATTCTGAAAAGAAATATTATTGCAAGAACTATAGATTATATAGATACTGTAGAAACATAGATACTGTATATCAATGAATGAAATAAAAAAAAATGTTAAAGGAGTGTTGCTATTTTGATTCCTAAATATACATATATGCCTCATTAAGATTAAAACTAAAACAACTAAATTTATATTAAATATACCATGACTGATAAAATTGAAAAGAAAAAAACTTTTTGAGTCGGTAGAAGTCATATTACTGTCTCTCCACCCTGCCCGATGGCTCCCAGCAATAAATACTGATTGATCGGATTGCAGCGTAATTAAATTAATTAGACAAATTAAAGCCATTTTTATAAAAAACTATTCTTTCCATTTTTAGTATACTAATAAAACATGGGCTTTCTTAAAATGTTTTTATTTTACTACTTTAAATATTTTTCTTTCACTTCAGATTTTTCATTCTGATGAATAATTAGGGTTTAAATCTTTTATTTCTAGCTAATATTCTTACATTCTAAAAATAATCTTATAATTTTACGCATTATATTGAACTTCTGGAGTTTAATCTCCCCCCTCCATTTCCACAGGGAAACTTATTAAATAATCAAACAGTCTGAAATTGGAACTTGATAATATAAATCATAAGGAATAAAATTTCTACCGTCAGACAGAAATAACTATTCCTTATGAAATGATATTTGAAGGATATTTATCAAATAACTTAAAAATTTATTTCATATTAAGGATCTTCAACTTTAAGACAGAAAATTTATTCGGTAGGGGAACAATTTTCCTTCTGAATGGTTTTTCTTTTTGACGCTTTTATTTCTAGAAAGATAAAAAAAAAGAATGACTCTAGTGCTAAGTGTAGC
Organism: Argiope trifasciata; assembly: GCA_026543055.1. Taxonomy (NCBI): domain Eukaryota; kingdom Metazoa; phylum Arthropoda; class Arachnida; order Araneae; family Araneidae; genus Argiope; species Argiope trifasciata. The sequence goes on from JAPMOQ010015002.1 coordinate 30,046, forward strand.
TTTTACTGCCATAAATCCTGGAAATATTGATTATATTTAAACGAAGATTTAAAATATTCGCTTTAAAGAGAATGGAATATATCTAAGAATAGAAATACCATACACTTTTAAGAAGACAGAGAATCTAAGAGATAGGGAGGAATATGTAACCTTGCCACGTTCGAAAACTAATCAAATTAAGGACAATCTTGGGTTACTTCGGTCATCCTTCTTTTGCAAGACTTGTCGGGTAGAAGATAATTGCGTTCGTCTTTCACTTACTTCGGCGTTTGCTAAGGCTTTCAAGTTTAATACATTCTAAAACTTGTTCATTCTTGTGCTTTAAGAAACATGGCTTTAATTTAATACTAGTAAGAATTTAAGTAAGCCTTTGGCGTTATTATAATAATCATGTGAAAATGTATTTGGCAAAGTGCCAAACCTCTTTAAAATCCTCGGTTACTTCTTGAGACTGATTGAAAAGTTAGGTTTTTTGAAAAATTTTGGAAATCCGTCCGACTTTCTTTCCGAATTTAATTATTAAAATGTGGTTTTTGTTTTAAAGTAACGTTCTGAGATAAAAAAATGTATCATGATTCTTTTAATAGATGCTTTGAATATGTATGCCTTAAAAATATTTATGATTTATTTGATACCTTGTAGAAACTTGGAAAAAAGGTTATTTTCGTCATAAAATTTAGTATGAATTATATAAGTAATTTAATCCTTTTCTGAATGATAATTTACTGAATATTTTATTTAACCATAAAGGTTCATTGCTTACATTTTAATAAACTTTTCGTTTTATTTCTTTATTAATTGCTTGCAATTGTCCTTTACAACGTTATATTTCATTTACGTTCTATTAGTGATGGAAAAGAAATACTAAATGTATTGAAAGAATGCTTCCGTTAATTGCGATTTTTTTATATGGCAGAGAGCACATGTTTGCTGTTAAAATGTAGATTTTATTTACTTTTACAAACGAAACTAATAGGAAAAATGAAAATGAGAAATTTTAATCTGATATATAAAAAATAAAGGGAATGAAATATTTTAACACATTTTGGACCTTGAAGTATTGATACGAATCTATAATTTTGCTTTACCGCACGAATAATAAGATTTACAGTTATCTATATTGGACGGTGACTGGGTGTCGCATTAGTGATTCCAGAGCTTAGCGGCAAACTTTTAGACCATTTGGCGACTTGGCCACGACTTTGACGACAAAATGAATAATTTCCAAAATTTCGAGTATTTTGTCGATCAGTCCATTAGAAACCGAGATATGTCCAGATACGCCTTGATTAGCCCAGAAGCTTCTAGCCCTGCCTCCCAGAAAGTATAAAAGGCTGGAACTCTTAAGTTGTAGTAGTCGCGAATTGAAGTAGTGAGTCGGAAGCTAAAGCGAGAAGAGACAGATAAGAAGTTGAGTCGTCTGGAGAACCGTAGAGCAAAGCTCCAAGGATCTCCTCTCCTCCTGAATCCTGCTTGGCCGCTTTGTGAGCTGTGGATGCTGACACTATCGAATTTCTACTTGTGGGCTAATGTCTACTGTTGTAAAATGTAGCTGTGTGTTCGGCTTCACTGCACATATATGTCGTTTTGGAGCTCTCATGTCTTCGTGTATATACACGTCTCCGTTGTTTTTCTACCAAAGGACTTTGTGTTTCTTTCCCCATAATACACCATACTACAATAAACGAATCCGAAGAATCAAAACTTCGTAACAGTATATATCAAAATGGTGATGATGATGTTTTATTTTATTTTAAAAGTTATATGGATTCTCCGTACACAGTTAAAGTGAATAAATTCAAAAGAAAAAGAAAATGTGATAATATATTCTTGTTATTTTAAAATTAGTAACAAAAAATTATGCATGTCAATATGCATTCAAAATATTTGGTAAACTAAAAATATATGATGTTAAAATAGAATTATTTTGAAACACAGGAAACATAGAAATTTGTGTTTGCAGTTTTGTATATATATATATATATATATAAGTAAACAACCATAAAAGCAAAATGAAATAAAACTTATTTATGAAACAGATCTAAATTAATATAATTAAGTAAACAAAACTAATTACGGAAACAAAACTAAAAATTATTTCGGATTCGACCAAATTTAAAAATTAAAAAACATTCATTGTATTTAAAGAGAGCTAATGTAGCTACTACTAAAATACAGATGAATCTAAATAAATTAACGAAATAAATTAAGTAAAAAGGAATACAACATAATTAAAATTACAGCAAACAGAAAAAGAATCAGACTAGATGACTTTTTCAAGGGTCATCCTCAGGCAAGAATTGAAAATAAGTGATTTTTTCTGTGTGGAAATCGGACAATATCCAACAGTACTGACCCCTCATGTCCCGAAATTTCCCAGAAAATTAAGGCGAACGAGACACACCAATTAAAAAAAAAAGCAACATTAAAAACATTTCCAAATAAAAATGTATAAAATAAAACTACATGAGAATATTCAACCAAATTTAAAACATTCCACCCAATAATTAATAAAAATAAAAAGGGAAAGAACATACCAGTAATAGGAGAATGGCGCTTAGCTTATTTTGTTTATATATATATATATATATATATATATATATATATATATATATATATCATAAAAATTATGTTATTGAATGGAAATTATAATCACCTATACCAAAATAAAGAAATTATTCCTTGCACTGTCAGAAATACAATTTGAGGAATTTACTAATTAAATCGAAAATTCTTAAATGAAATTAAAAAAGAATCAGATTAATATATTTGGCTCTACATTTAGGTTGCAGAACTCTTATTTTTTAAAAATAAACGAAGGAATGACAGTTTGCTTTAAGAAATACATTTATATGGAATATTTATACATTTATATACATTCACTGTAAAATTGAAAAATTATAAGATTCATAACTCTTTTCTTATTCTCTTTTAGTAAAAGAAAATAAGAAAAACACAACGTCTGACTGTTGGAGAACTAATCAAATAACTGGGCAAATGCCACTTATAAAAAAATATTTTTTATAATATTACATAAAAAATTTCAGAAAAAATATAATCGTTTTTCAAGTTTACTTATTTTGACAGTTAATGTGAATTTCAAGTTTTTTATGATTTTAAATTTTTTGTCCTTTTGGTGTCCTGAAGTGTAAACTTAATTTATTAGCCACTTCTCTGTTAGCGCAGTTCATTTTCATTGTTATTGCAGTCTTCAGAAATATATTTTAATAAAGTGAGGAAAGTCTTATAAATATTTATAGACCAAAATATTTGATGGTCACAGGACATTTTTTAAAACATTATCTAATGACATATCTGGGTGAATTGATTAATATTTAGAATCAATTTACAATAGTAAATATTGTATAAAAAAGAAATTTTGCTGTAATAGAGAGGACATAATATTCTGGAAATTATGGAAAGGCTGTCATTATGAAATTCATGAATTCTTTAGGTACAATAAGAAAAAGTAAGTAGAAAATTTCGGAAGAAAAAAATCACTATATGATTTTATTTTAAATAGATATCTTTTATATTGAAAATAAAATCTTTCTTGTATATTTCTAAGAATTCAATCTTTATGTTTTCGTATATCCTTAAAATAATATTTATTCTATATTTTGTTATTGGAAATCATGAACTGCATTTATAATTATTTCTTTGATTTATATACTAAAATAGATAGTAAAAATAGTTGGATTATTATTTTTCATTGGAAAAATACATAATATAAAATTCCTCGATATATTATGATTCCAAAAAACATCCTAAAAATGTGCTTGAAAATTGTTTTGATAATTCCACAGATATAAATTTAAATCATCCTTATCAAATATAAAAATTCTTTCAATCATCTTAACATGAGGATGACGGTTAATGAGTATTATAATTATACTAAATATCTTATGAATAATATTTTTATAAATTGCGTCCAGAAGCTGTTAGTTCCACTACGTATCTTTTATCAATCCTCTGAGCTTCGTGTTAAGAGTGAAATATGTAAATAAAATAATTAAATATGTAAATAAAATATGTAAATATGTAAATAAAATATGTAAATATGTAAATAAAATATGTAAATATGTAAATATATGTATGTACTAAAATATGTAAATATATGTATG
>JAPMOQ010015002.1:34179-71696 GCA_026543055.1 Argiope trifasciata
AAATATGTAAATATATGTATGTACTAAAATATGTAAATATATGTATGTACTAAAATATATAAATAAAACTAGCAAGAATAAAATAAAATTTTTAAGATCTAAATGTAATGAAACAGTTTAAAAAACTGTAACAATTTCCAAAGAAGTCTTTCGTAAATTTTAAAAATATTTCAAAATTCATAATATATTTTATGATGTGTGTTTTTAAATCTTTTACAAGAAGAAGAATGTTACAAATGAATACATTATTGGTTGCTGATTCCTTACAAAATTTTATTCATTTTAGGAGCATAAAAATAACATCGGTTTCACAATTTATCATTTGATGCATTTTGTTCCACATCAATTTTGTTCAAATCTATCAACTGCTCTTGAGCGTATTAAAATTAAGGTTGATATTTTCACATTATGGCTATTATCTTAGAATTATGATTATTATCGATTTAAAATTTTAAAATTATGGCTCTTATTGCTTTTAAAAATCTTAAAATTATGTCTATTATTGCTTTTACACATCTTAAAATAATGGCTATTATTACTTTTAAATATCTTAAAATTATGTCTAATGTTGCTTTTAAAGATCCTGAAATAATGTCTATTATTACTTTCAATCATCTTAAAAGTGTTTATTATTGCTTTTAAACATATTACAATTATTGCTTTTATATATCTTTATTGCTATTATTGCTTTAGAAAATTATGGCTATTATTTCTTTTAAACATCTTATTATGTCTATTATTTCTTTTAAACATCTTATTATGGATATTATTGCTTTTAAATATCGTAAAATTATGGTTTGGTAATCAAATATTGTATTGATTCTACCATGTATTCAATAGCTGTTGTTAAGCTAAAAATTAATAAATGATATAATATATTACATACCAACACCATTTCCAACTAGGTCGTTAAGTCTTATAAAAAGAAAACGTTCTTGGATGGCTTTTAAATATTTGTTACAAATATTTCCTATATATAACCTAACCCAAGAATCCAGCAACAAAGAAGTATTCAATAAAAGATCGTCCATCATTCCTTTCCCTGAAGAGAATTTTTCCTTCTTCTTGAACCAAAATTGAAGCGTCTTTAGTATAATAGGATGGAGATAAATGACTGAAAATTCCTGCTTTCGGAAATCGATTATGAATATTAGATTCCCCTAATCGATAGAAAATTGAATTCTTAATAGCCTTCCTAATAACTTCAGAACTTCCTCCATGTTCAGTTGAGGAGTTTATGGAGGATTTAACCATGACATCTGTATTGATGTCGATTTAATAAATCGATTATCGAATTCCCGGGGGAAGAGATTTAAGAAATAATATTCTAGATAAATAATATTAATATCATGATCATTAAAATTTCGAAAGAAAATGACGTATTTTGGAAATATCTCAATAAAAAGACAAAATCAAGCATGGAAATAGAGCATAAATGTATTTTTAAATAAGCTTTGTTGCATCTGCCTAATAGAGTAAGAATGCAAACTAATTTAATTTACAGTAGATAAATTTAATAAGTCAGAATTTATCATTTTTCCACTTTACTGGGACAAGCTTTATATTTAAAAAGAAAGAAGAAGAGGAAGCAGTCGCTACACATTGTTTAAATATTATACTTTCTTGTTCAGAAAATATGATGTTCAGCTCTCTTTAGAGAAAATTGGGATTTATATCTTTCTGATTCTCAACTTTTGAATTGCAACTTTATCACATTGTTAAATAAACTATTGGGTTATTCGGAAAGTCATTTCGTATTTTTTTGTCAAAATGAAAAGAAATTTTCGTTTAATGAATAAATTATTTATTAAATTATAAAATTGCCATTCTGGTCTAATACCTTTTGCATATTTTTGGTAGTAACATGATTACACGCTCATAAAAGTTTTGGTCTTTGCTGTAAAAAAAACTGATCGAGGTGGGTTTTGGCCTCCTCATTTGAAGGAAAAATTTTGCAAATCAGTTCTGGTACTGATGTACTGTTAACACATCTTCTCCACACATATTGGCTAATTTATTTCTGGCTTGAACAGCATTTTTACCTTTTATAGCAAAAAAGAAAAAAATGACGAAAATGCTGTTTATTGCTCTCCATATTTAAAAGGGCACTATCCAAAAACTACTGCGAAGAATCAGCTGCACTTTTTCACACTCAAGCCTTGCTATATCAGCTCTTAAAACATAAAATGATTTTGCGGTTTAAGTATGAAATTGGGTGCGAAAAATGCAATTAAATACTTTGTCAGGAAAAAACGAAATTACTTTCCGAACAACCTAATAATAACAGATTAAACACATATGTAATGATTTTTGGCTTTTGGATATATTTATTGATTTTTTTCCATTTACATGTCCGTTTGATTCACCATTAAAAGTGGCATACAGTTTCGACGTTTTCAGTAAATATTAATAAAATTTCTACTAAAGTGCAAAATGTTTTAAATTACTTTTCAAGGAATTGCGTCAATTAAATTTTTCAGCAGAACCATACTTTCTCAGATAATGAAACCTTAAAATGTCCTTACATTCATAAATGAGACAATATGTCTCAAATTACTTTATTTTGGCCAAAAAGATAATATTTTCAATCAATTTACAGTTTTTGATTGAGTGAGATTTGTTAAATTTTAAAGACTATTAGAAATGTATAATTTAAAACATAAAGCTTCAGAATAATAGATAATATTAGACAGGGTATATTGTTTAAGAACATATAAAAACACTTTCCCCGTAATTACAAACGTAATAAAACTTTATTGTTTACTAATATAAATTGTTAAGTTATCAGACAATTTCACATTACTTACTAAATGATCAGTATTTAGAAATGATTGCTAAATTATTAAATTGAAAAGGGCATTTCCTCCCGTTCTCTTGGTATTTGAATACCAAACAGTTCCCGTCATACAAATGATGCAGACGTGCAATAAAGTGACTTTGAGATTTATTGATGAAACCGCTCGATCAGAAACTGAAGAAATGTACAGATTTAGGTAGTTATATTATATAGGAGAAAATTCAGCATAAACAACTAAAAGTAATTGGTCACGAAGGGGTAAATAGAGCTAAGAGCAGAATACTTAAAATGATCATTTGATTGCTGGCAGTTTTCCTCATTGCAATTCACCAGAAATCAACAGCTGTTTGTCAGAGACTTAAATTCTTGGCACTTAATTTGAACTTTTATTATTCACACCATATGTATGAACTCTCAAGTGAGTCACGGGCAACACATTTATGAGCATATCAAGTTAGAAGCTGAGAATTTTTTAATTTATAGAGTAATTAAGGTATTGTAAAGTATATATCTGTTGTTAGATGTAACCTCGTAGAAGAAAAAACAAGCTGAATGTGATGTAGTGATTTTGGAATTTATTTTATTCTACGGTTATAACATAATGTGTACTGTCTAATAAGTTAATTTGGATAATTTCATCAAACAAACACGAATTATCAACAAGAGTGAGGTAAAATTACCTGTATAAATAATATGCAATGTAAGTAAATTACTTGCCTTTAACGAGCAGGATTAGATTAGTTAATTTATATCCACATCTTGTTTTAAAGCAACACTTGGTCTGTCTTGGGAAGAAACTCGTAATTTTGAACCGTAGTCAAATGACAAGAGGGGCACCTGAGCTGGAACCTTCACTCTTCAAACTTCACCAGCACACCAGCCGGAAGGTGTTTGGTCCTAATGAATTTAACGTCCACCAGACCCGATTTCAACACGTTTCTTCCGTGAAATTAGCTATCGAGCCTGACACCTTCAGGTTCCGAAGCTGAAACCTTACCACAAAACTATCACTGTTGCCTTTGGGGCAGGGTATTTGTAACAATCCTGGAAATCTTAAGTAAAAGCATTTATTTTCTTTATAAGGAATGCTTTATTTATAAAAATTACGACGTTAATAATCAAATTAAATGAGCGAGAAAAGACTTTACTAAGCTTTCTATTTATGGATTTTGCTATTTTAATTGCTGAAATTATAGACTGTTTTTGAATAATTATAAAATGAAATTCATTGTTCAAACTGTGTTTAGATTTTTAAAATTATTTCATATAGAAAAAAGCTATTAAATATAATCCTTAAATTAGTTATTAACATATCAACCATGCATATAAATGATTTTAAAATTATTTATTTATATTCTACATGAAGTCTAAAAATTCAGTTTTATTCTTTTACAATGAACTAAGCTCATATGTGCATTCAAGGATATTGAAACCCTCACTAAGGTGATTAAGTAATATTAAGTTAGATAATTAAATATGAATTAAAGTGTCACATATATTTCTACTTTAAAATTAATGGTTAAAGCGTTCTCTGAGATTCAGTTGGGTAATTAAATGTAAATTAATTTATCTACTTGTATATTTTTCGACTTTATAACTTATGTCACATATTAATTATGAAAATTTGTCGGATAAAGAGCTCTGCATTATTATTACAAATTTATTTTCATTAACAACATATTTTCAATGAAATGCTAATATATGATAGCTATGTAAACTTCCATAGGAACCACTGAAAATCCTTTTTCATTAACCCAATTAAAATATGGTTATTAATTTTTAAAATCCATAAAAATAAATTCTGGGAAATTAACTTCAGTATAATTAATTTTTAATATTCCAAAAGATATAATAGGATTATTCAAAACATAAGCATTTCCCATTTAATCTGATTTAATTCCGCTTCCGATATCAATTTAATGGAAATTAAATCCAATTAAATCAGCTTTGTTTAAATTAGCTCTTTATAGAATTTCTTTTATTAATCATTCATAAAAAATAATAATTTAATTTGCTTATTATTTCGTGAATTCTTAGAATAAATACAAATACAAACCGTTTTCATTATCCGATTAAATTTTTTATTATTAGAAATAAGTTCTTTATTTCAAATTAGCATATTTATTATTGTAAATAGAAATGCTGTAAATATCTAATTGTGGACTTTGAAAACGATTTTAACATTCTGTGTAATAACGAAACAAATCCAATTAACGATGGCACTTTTTAAAATAATCTGAACATTTTTTCTTAATTAATAAATACACGTTGTTAAGACCAGATGATATTTTTTCTTAAAGTCTTTAATGCGAAGGGATGAAATTAAGCAAGCGAAAACGATAATGCACTTTCAAATTCCTTTTTGATATTTTTTTTAAAAATTAAGAAAGACCAAAATTTATTTTCCTTTTGAAAAATAAGAGTATTTGGTCGTTGATTTTGTGCTAAATATAATTTTCTACAACTTCTTAGTCAGCGTTGCTTGTTAATTTGTATTGAAAGGAACTTTAACTAAGCAGTTTTATTTCAATTAAAAACGAAGTAAATAATTTGGCTTCAAGGTGAAATAATTAAACAGAACCAGCAACTTTTTTTAAGTATTGGTGTAACTAAATCTTGTTAAGATTTTATTTTTTCTGGCATTCTGCTAAAATAAATTAGAATTCAGTTGAAGCATGTAATCAATATGCATTTTTCTTAAAATTTCTAATATTATAATCATTCCATGATTTTAATACTAATAATTAACTTCTGGTTATATTTTGTTTAATGTTTTTGGTTTTTAATTATTGATTAAATGAATCAAAATCAATTAATTAAAGAAATAATTGAGTTTAAATAAATTCTTAAAGTCAATGTGATAGTATACAGTCACATAAAGTTGCAGTTCATTTGAATTACCCAATTTTTTATTTAAATTCCAAACACAATGGAGTTTTTATTAAAAATGAAAAATGACAAGTGTGTAGAATATTAGTTTCAATCGTTCCTTAAGTTCTCTTTCATTAATTAATTCTATAGATTCAGATTAGGAGAGCATGAAAGCCAAATCTAATGCTATTCAATGATTACGTGTGTTATATGAATATTTCTGCATATTTTATATGAAAAGAAAAACATATGACGTTATCAGGGCAAAAGGCTTTGGTCGTTTCCTCTGATTATGTGTTGAAGAATGTATATCTATAAACTCAGTTTCTATTTTCGATTGCTAAATATAGGGGTTTAATATAGCTAAAATGTAGCTGGAAACATAATTAAATATTAAATTACAGGTCCCGTGAATGACATACCACTTTAGATTCTGTAGCAAATGACTATTTTATTCTGGATATCACCCTCTAGATTAATTTGAAGAATATGAAGATATAATAATTTAAAGGCATAATGATTTAAATTCCGTATAATTTAGAAAGTTATTATTCCTGAATATAACTATTGATTTTGGCAATTACATGGTGTATAAGTGTTGGGACGATTTTCATCTTTTTTATATCAAACGTTTTCATATGATGCAAAAGATGAATTTATATTATATAATATGAAGTTTTTCATAAAATAAAAATATATATTTTGAGGTAATTGAGAATATTTTTTAATCAATATGGTCCAAATTCTGAAATTTTACAATTTTTGCATCAAAATCACTGGATAATTTAGATAACTTTGTTAAGCCTACAAATTGTTTTTTTATCATGTTTATATATGCTCATGATGTTCTAGTCTTTCCTCCTATAAATGTTATTATAAGTTTGATAAAAATCTATAATTTTAGTTTTAAAATTTCAAAACAATTACAATCGGGTTAGTACTTTTTGTCATTGTACTCATGCATTCAGCAAGGTGCCCATCTCTTTTCGAACTTACCAGTTCAGAAAATAGTATTTAAAATCTAAATACCAATAAGATAAAATAATGCAGATTTAATTTCAGTCGTATATTTAAATTTATATTTGCATGTATCCTGCATGAAAAGGTCGGACAAATTTGTATTTTGTGAGTTATTTTCAAAATTCTTTTGGTAATTTTTATTTTCTTTAATACATATTAAGAAATTAGGTAATTCAATAATTTTAATTTCTTGCTAAACCAATTATGTTTCGTATGAAAATTTATGTACAATTTTTATTTATTTTAGTTTAGTTGTCATATTAGTAAATAAAATAATTCGATCTGAAAGGAAAGAAAATAATTCGAGGATTGTTCATTTCAATAAATAAAAGTTAAAGGGAAAAATAATATAAAATACATCAAATTTTCATACATTATTTTTACTGAAGGAAAAATGTGAATTGAAAAATGCAAACAGATATATGAAATGAAGGGAGTTACTATGCCATAGTCTAATGTTACTGATGTTAAGAAAATGTACACAAATCAATACATTAAACATAACTATTTAAATCTGCCTGTAAGTTCTAAATTCCCATTGAAAGTTTTGGTCATTGAAGTTGGAGACTTCATTTTCCGGGATTTCTTCGACAACATTCCTTCATGTTGTTGTTTCTTATGGCACTTTCCATAGGACAAGCCGGCTTAGACAGAGATTTAGGTCGATAGGGTGCGTCTCTTGTCTTTATTAGCGCCAACTACGGCCAAGAGTACGGCTTTGCCACTTACGCATCACTAATTCGTTTGCACAGTCCCTTTTTATAAGAGGGCACATTCATACATCTCACATATAGAACAGAGGAAGAGCAACAATGCCCAAATAGGGACTGGAACCCAGAACTCCCAGATCACAAGGAAGACGCGCTACTCCTTTGCCAGGACAACAGCAAACTTCTTCATGAATAGATCTGCCATTATATGGTAATCAGAGAACATAATAGGAAAGCCCAAAAGATATTTCACAGACACCGATTTTGATACTACAGTTATAAAGAATTGGTATAAGGAAGGATTCAGGGATAATTTCTGCATTTTTTCATGTTTCCTTGAGTATCATTTCAGAACATGAATTCTTACGTTGATTAATTGAAGTTTCATTCATTTTTTTGTATTACTTTAATTTTTTTTTTATTTCTGTATTTTCCGTAAACATTTCGTTTGAAGACTGTATGAGAAGTTTCAAATTATTCAATTTATGATGGAATAAAAATAGTTGAATATTTCTTGTATCAGACGGTTAATATAATCCAATTGATAATGAGATAAATAATAGTTTTAATATTTCTTGTGTAAAAAGTTTCACGTTAATCATTTATGATGAGATAAAAATAATTAAATTTTTATTGCGTGAGAAGTCTTTTATTATTCATTTTTGATGTTATAAAGATAGTTGAATATTTCTGGTGGTTGACAAAGATTTGGAAATTCGTTAATATTGAATCTTCATTCCTTCTGGTTGCACTTAGGAATTATTTCTCAGAAATGAACAATGCATTGAAATATTTTGAAGCAGGTTAATAGTTTTAAGAAATTCTAAGGAACTATCTGCAAACAAAAACTATCAGTTATTTGAAAATGTAATGTAATGCTTTTTAATAAAATTATATTGTTAAATAAAAAAAGTAATTTTGCCTTTATGGCTTTATTATTGGGCTGAGAAATGTGGAATATATAAATAATATTCCTCAGCGCAATTTGTTCCATGCAAAATAATACCAAATGTTGTCGAGACTTCTGCAATTTTAACATATATGGCGAGAGAGAAAAACTTTGACGCATGTAATATTTATAATTCCTGCAATTTTAGCTCAAAAAGAAAACTACAATTCCCTCCAGAATTTTAATTATTTAATATCCTTTAAGCGAAATATATCATACTAAAAGAGCAGCATATGTTATAGTAAGAGCTTATTTCATCACAACAAATATTGTTGAGATATCATCTATCGGGTGATGAAGCCGTAATATTATGCAATGAAATCCACCATTTACTTCCCAAAGGAAATTCGTGACAAAATAAGGTTTCCCTTTCTATTATTACAGCATCGAATATCGGCGGCCTTTCAACATAAGACCGCAAATACTACTGCTGCTTTTGGATGAATAATGCATTGCTACATTGCTATCTTTTTCTCTTAACACTTCTTTAGTTAACTTTTGGGACATGAATGAACATGTTTTTTATACTGCATATTTTTGGATAAAAGAAAATACATAATAATTACTGCTATTTAAGAGAAGGACACGTTTTTTATTATTGATAAATATATATTATTTGTTTTTTTTTAATTTCCAAATTCTTTTAAAAATAATATATTTTAAATTAAAAAAATAAAAATTTTAAATCTAAATATATGTTGGTAATAACCAGTAGACTAATTATAGGAAATTAAGAAAGTCTAAATTTGCAAATACTCTTTAGCATTTTATATTAATGGTGTATCTTAAAAATATCTTAATTTGTTAATATATTCATTTCTAAGTATTAAGCAGCAACATAGTTTCTTTTATTTTTGATTTGCTTTCGGTAATCGAGTGTCAACATTTACGCTCAATCGATCAAATACTATAAAATTTTAGATCTAATATTGTAAGAATTTTCGTGGGGAGCACGATTGCACTGATAAATAAGCACAGAATCTATAGACTTTATACTGTCAAGAACGTCCATATTTAGCACTCTTAATATTTGAAAAGAATTTTGACATTTCTTTAAATAATTATCATGGTCTTACAACCATGTTGCAAGAATCGATTTTTCATTGAATCATGCCATACAAAAACTTCAAAAACTGTTTTTGCTGGTGCGGTTTACAAGGCCAGCGATCTGAACTTGTCTTCAATACGAAAACTATTTCAGTACCTGCAGCAATGTATTAAATTAATTTTATAATCTATCCATTCTTTAACATGTATTTCATTAATAGTTGCATCTTTTTTATTATAATAGTAAATTACTTACTGCAGTTCTTTTTATCAATTTATTATCTATGAGTTTCATAGTTCAATTTAGCGCTCTGTTTGAAAGTAATAATAATGCTATATTGGTACAGACTTTGGAAATCTGAACCGGTCAGATGGCGAAGATGACACCCGAGTTCTCACGCGTCTCTCCAAACTTCACCAAAGGGAGATCTTAGATTTAACATGCACTAGGGCCACTTGAACTTGGTCTTCTTGCATACAGCCGACCATCCCGCCATCACTGAACGTAGCAGTATCGACATGATTTGTTGTGGTCGACTGCTGACTTTGTCTACACCACGACGACCCGAATACCCAAAAGGGTGTAAGACGCCGGGGTGTGACTAGACCCGCTTGTACAACGGATCAATAGCGGAATCAGATATGGGGTTCTTGGTTCAGTGAAATCGAGATTTTACTTCTATGTCACCGGGGCCTTTATACTCTTCGTAAACCAATGCTCAATAGTTGATTTTAATAGTTTAAGACTGAAAAAATATAAAACAAAACAACATTAATAATAATTTTTAATAAATGTTAAGTAATATAAAATAACAATTTCAATAATAAAAAATATAATGAGATTTAAATAAACAAAAAAATCTATTCCTCCCCCAAAAATCATTTTAATGAAGACATAAACCCTTTGTGCAAACAAGAACAATATTAAAAATTAATAAATATGTGTAAATAAAGCCTATAATAAATGGATTTAACACAATAAATTTGCTTGGCTCTCCCAACGGTTTCCGAATCAACTGCCAGATCGCTCTAACCAGATGCCTCTTTATGCATCATTTTCAATTAGAAAATTATTAAGAGCTTTTGATATCGACTACATCATAAAACAATGTTCATTGACTATTTAACCATCAATTTTATTTCGGCGTGAGGGTGAGGAACATACATCTTTTACCTTGTAGCCTTTAAGATGTAATTGTTATCAATCAGTAATGGAACTTGATTTAAAAATGAAGTCATTAACGGAACACGGTTTAATAACTATACCTTTTGTTAGTCATGGGAATTATCAGCATTTCTAACTTGACCTAGATAATTTAAAATTAATTGACACCAATTCTGATTTGAAATTGCAGCCAGCATCTGTTGTTTGAAATCGGGATACATTTAAATTCATTTAAATGCTCACACGCTCTTGATTATATATAAATCATGAAATATAGGGTATAATAAAGGCAATTTTGATTAAAAGATAAATTATTTTCTTTGTCAGCATCATCAATGAATCAAATAAGTTTTGTGTGTCAGAGAAGGATTAGGTTGTTATTCTGCTTCCTATTAGGTTTCTCTTGGGAATCAAAGCTGTTGTGGTTTCCTTACGATCTGACACGCATCCGGCCTCATTTGTAATTATTTATTCCTGACGGAACCTGGGAATTTTCGGTGTATATTTCGATGGAATAAATGAAACAGCTCAGAACAATAAGTTATTAAACAATATCTTCTTTTCCTTCAATGCTATTTCGATGGGATATTAACATAGAGACACATATTTCTAGAAATTAATCCATCATGTCTGAACGCATTTATAATCGGTTTTCAAAATTTAAATTCTGCTAAAGTAGAGGCATAAGAAATGCAGTATATTTTAGTTAAATTTGATCGTCATCTCTATCCCTCAAGAGAAAGAGCGGGAGATATTCTAAGCCCTATGATGAAAATAACTATGCAGAAGTTGTTTAGTAAATAGTATTTATTATTCATATAGTATAAAATTTAAATAATACATAACGGTCTTTTGGAGGAATTTATTGCATGAACTATGGAATTATAAAGATTTTTTTATTGAACAAGTCGCAGCTGGCAATAAACATAAAAAAATCCGAAAAGAAACTGAGTTTTCATGTAGGGCTCTCACCCTCGATAATTGCGTATTTCAGATAAGATAAATTATTGTAAATTAGATAGATTTTACCTTCGGAATACGAACGGATATTCAGCTACATTGATAAACAGTTTTATCTTTTCAGGTTAATAAAGAAGTCTATATTTTACTATAAGAAACTCTTTCAAGCTGTAGCGTATGATCTAGAATACTGTAGAGACTTCTGTATTATTCTATGAAAAAAGTTTAGAATATTATACTTAGAAATCTGTATTCTGTAATATTAAGTAGTACTGAATATGTACAAGTAGTACAAGAATATGATTCTTGAAATATTATTTGAATTTATTTTTCGTTAAAATTTATTTTAAGTAGCAATATTTGACTGAAAATGAAGATCATAATGAAACATCACTTTTAATCCTTTGTCAACTAAAAATGCTATTTATCATTTACAGAGTTGTCGTTGTTTTTATTTTATTACGCATTATCAGCTTACAGACAGCTATTATTTTATTTTTTGCTTATTTCAAATTATACTCTTCTTTAATTCATGGAAGTGGCTAAGCATTTCTTCCTCTCAATTATAGCAATATATTTTGAAAAATCATTTATAACATTTTTTTTAACTTTTTCTGCTGAAATCTTGAATTCAATTAATTCATAAAACTTCTTGAACAAACTATCAATGACGAGTAGCCCCCTCTAGAAATAATTGAGAAGTTATGCTTTTTATGAAATGTTTTATTTATGGAAAAGTTATTTTACGAAGACGGACCCTAGTTTAATGTATCGATTCCTCCTTTAAAATGAGTCATTCTGAGCAGAATTGATTTTAAATAAATTACACTTCAAAAATTTAATATCTATGGTTCAATTTTAAATCTTAAAATCATGTAGTTTAATTTCATTACAATATTCTTATAAATATATTTATGTTACATGATTCATGCTTCATGTCTTTGATGACTTATTTTATTTTTTCAGCCTGGGTATTGGGACTATTCATGTGCAAAAGTGTATCCTACCTACAGGGAGTGTCTGTTAGCGCCTCTATCAACACGTTGGTGGCGATTTCTATTGACAGGTAAGATCAATTTATATGCAGATTTATCGAAATCGATATGAAATATAAACAGAAGATATCAACATTAAATATAGACCAGAAATTCAGAATTCAGTCATTTTTTCTGGTTACATATAATCTGATTAAACTGACAATTTATCATTTTAAAAGAAAGTTCAGAACGAATAACAACTTATTTTTTCTTTGAGAGAATTTTCTTTGGATCAAATCATTCTTGAAAATCTTTAAATATGTTAAATATTTTATAAAAATCATAAGCTTTTTTTAATTATACAAGATTTATACTTACTTGACTTGAAGTTTTCGATAAATTGTAAGCGATGGATCTTAAAAAATTATTTTTTCTATAATTACTTTTCAAAAAAAATTATAAAACCAGAAACTATTTTTTAAAAAAATATTTCACTTACAGGTATTTGGTACAAATACAAATGGGTATAAAACATTTACAAAATTTGAAAAATAAGATACCTTTATTAGTTTGAAAAAAAAACCACTGTTCTCATGTTAACTGATACCGAATTTTTAATTCGCATACTCGTAAAACGAAATTAACTCCTTCAAAGAGAAAGCAATTTTAAATAAAAAATGTTTCAAGTTGATTTTTAACTGAATAAAAAAGAAAGTTAAAGTGTTCACCAGTTAGGTAATAAAACAGCAAAAGTATTATTTGAAAGTACTAAATTAGTTTCAGAATTAAAAATATTGAAGGTATCTTGATAAAAACAATATGTTATTTGCTGCAAAAGGTAAATTAATTTTCATATGAATTTACAGAACACAATTATTTTGGTCCCATAATGGGATAATTATTAACGTAAGTAGTAATATTTTTGCTGTAGTTTCCATTTTATATTTTTATTTTTTCCTTTTTAATATATATAACATTATAACATTTTAAACAAAAAAAATCCACTCTTCTGCAATTATAACTGATTAACCAGCGAAACGGTGAAAACTATATCTTGGACGAATTTTACATATAAATTTATAGAAGTTAAAGATAGTTTACTAATTGAAATTAAGAATCTTAGCATTACTTTTTCAAATTATTGCTAAAAATGAATTTATAACGTCGAATTAAGCAATACAATTTCTTCAAATTTAGTCATAAAATGGTGATTTTCTATTATATGATTTAGAATGCCAAGAATTTAATACTAAAAATGATCTATAGAACTGAGGACATATAAGCATGTAGAATTCACAATTGTTTCAAAAAAATATTTATTGACACGACAAATCTAAGTCCTTTTATCATTTAAATCACTTTTCCAAATGAAATTATAAGTCTATCGTGGTTTAGAATCCACACATAGACATTGAGACACAATTAGATATATTTTACAACGATTTTTATTTGTATTTTAAAACAATCTAGGTATTTTTTATCATTCCATTATAACGTTATATATCTCTTCCATTATTTCAGTTTTTTAATTTGCTCGAATTATGCAAAACGTTTGTTTAAACCTGAAATAAGAAATTCAGGCACACAAATGAATCCTTAATATATCAATACAATTTAACAGAAATTTAGATTTTTTTAATTTTAATATGGCTTTCAAACACATAATATCAATGAATTTTAACTAGAAATTGTTGTACATTTCTTATTTAACTAGTAACAATACACTTAATAATACATGTAACATAATTATTAAGACGCCCTTCTTAAGAAGGAACACAATTCCTCCCATTCCATCTAAGAAAATAGTGACGACTAATCGGAATAAATTCTAATCAGACTTGTTCCATAAAGTACCTGAAGGGTGCAGACCACGATATTATTAGTTTTCTTCTTGTATATAAAGCATCACGCCCTTTTAATTTCGGGAGAGACAATCACATGTCATTATTAATGTTTTAATGAAATAAAACTGATCAACCCAGCATTGCAAGATTATTATTGACGCACCAGTAGCTTTACTGTTTACTGGAATAATTTAATTAACTGTGTCTGCTAGACATGGCGAGTTTGCTTCTTCATTTTATTCAGCTGTATCAAAATAGGAAACACAGCAAATCAGTTTCTGTAGCTGATGGTAGCTACGGTTTTAGTTAAGGTGTCTAGTGAGCCTATCTTATCGATTGGAACAGTAAATAGTTAGTAGATTGCTAATGTTTTTGCAATCAGACTTTTGTTTAGATAGAATTGTTATTATCATTTAAGGAAATTATTATGAGAGATATAGACTTTTCCAATTTTATGCTTCTAATTTCTATTTATTATTAAATATGCTTTTGTACAAATGTAATCACTATATTATTATATTCATATTTAAAGTTAATTGCTATCTAAATATTAGAAAACACATTCTATCAATTTAAAATGTATTAAGAATAATTACTGTGATATTACTAGTATTTAATTATCTAGAAACTTTCCATAAAATTTTTATCTAGTCATAAATTAAAAATGAGGCAATTTAATTCATAGAGAACGGGAAAATGCATTTATTTTATTGATTCAGATCAGTGCTGTAGAATTCATTTTTTTTCAAAGTATGCATTTTCAAATAATTTTAAAGACTCATAATTCAATAATTATAAATATATTAAATAATATTGATAAACTGTTAATGTTTTGAATGATGTGATTGCTTTTTAATTTATGGGAGACAATGCAACAAAACGTAGAATTTATTGCTTAGCTTTTGCAAGTTTGCTGTTTTTTACAAATGTGCATTGAATATTTGTTTCATCTTTTTTTAAATAATTAAAAACTTGAGAATTGTGCTTGTTAGATTACTGAGTAAGACGGTGTTAAGAACGATGGGTTAAATACTCATTCAAAAGTTCTTTTTTAAAGTTTGCATGGAAAAACAATTTTATTAGCTCACTAATTAATATAAGCGGCTTTGCTTAGGATTGAAATATTGTTTTCTACATTTTTTAATTAAAATTTTATCAGTTGTTGGACATTATTGAACAAAATATTATTACATTAAAATTAATTTTCAAGATATATTTAAAAGAACTGAGACATTAAAAACAGTCACGGAGTACTTAGAAGTTTCAATATGGAAATATCGAAATTTCTGTATTTCGATAATTCAACATCATACTCGTTACCTTTCCCAACGTACTTATAATACTTTAAATAATTCCACAAAAGAAAACTGGTATGGTTTAAGTCTTTAAATTTTATATTTAAATCAAGAGGGAAATATAGTTAAATATTGATTAATTTCTCATAGCTTAAATCTTCTCATAGCTGATATCATCTAGTAGCTTCTTTAATTTTCATACTGACCCCATTATTTGATTGAATGCCCTGTTTTTAATTCGTATCTTTCTCGATTTTTGATCTCATCTTTAACATTACAAGACTTGGGTTAAAAATACTACCCAAATAGGTTTAAATTATTAAGAACTATTGGTTTTTTTTTTACTTCTATACAGGTTTTGTTATTATTCTATTTGAGTATTCCTTTTTGTTATCTTGTCATGATTGTTTTAAATTTTCATGAATCATAGTTTTAAATGTTTGGGTGCTAAAATTATGTTTACATCATATACTTATACAGTTTTATCTTTACATATCTGTTTTAAATTAACAAGTGAGTGTTTTAAATATATTTTATAACTTTTACCATTTGATTGATGCAGTATGACCAAATATGGCTTTTGCTCCAGTAAACCAAACAAATCCAACCCATTCTTCTTTGTTTGCTCGTAGGAGCTTCATCTATCTTTGCCTACTTTGGATCAATAGACTTTGATCTGTTTTAAGGCTTTTCTAATTCATTACTTTGATAAAAATTAAAAGCCTGTAAAAAAGATGTGTATTAAAATAAAACAAATTAAACATTGTTTTATTTGATATCAGTGGTAATGTTCTGAGACTGAATTAACGTCAATTTTAATAGATTTAAAATTTTTAAATAAATAGGGCATGTTATTAAAGAAATATTGTTTAAATATTAAACTAGAATTATTAAAATGATAAACGCTTAAATTTTAAGATGATTTAAATGCATTTCAACTGTTAAATATTCTTTTGAAATTGCTATAGTAAGCGACGAAATTTTTTTTGGTTTCTAATTAATTTAACATTGAAAAGTTAATACTTTTTCGCATGCCTTAAATAATAAAAATCATAACTTAGCTGAATTTGATCCAGTTGTTTAGGAGATGTTGAAACTTCATACAAAATCACAATGACTTTTCTTATACCAAGGCTAGTTGATATTCTAGCTGTTACTAGGGATTAAATTCCTTTTGTATAAAATAATTTTAAATAAAAATTAATTTTGCATAAAATATTTTGATGCACAAAACTCCGTTATCATCTGCTTTCAATTAGAATATCTATTAAACCAAACAATTTTTAAAAACTACCAATAGCTAATTTTCTTTTTAAGTTATTAATATTTGCTATATTGACATTATACATTTAGCTCACGAAAACTGAAAAATAAAAAAAATTATCTTCCTCTGAAGGATTTACATAAACAGACTTAAGACCAGTAAAGGCTTGGTCAAAAGGCATTATAATGAAAGGTTAATCTTAAAAATTGTGATAGAGTAGCTCAAATTGTAAAAAAACATATTTATTTTTAATATCTTGAGAATGGAATATTTTATTTTTTAAAAATTTGTATTTAATAGCTATATAAAATGCAACTATCCAGTATAATAGTGTAATTAATCTGTTTGCTAAAACAAAACACATTAAGCTGAAAATAAGAGCTAAGATAGTGTTAACTACTTTTACAGGTTTTCGAAATTTTGATTCACATTTTTTTCACTAAACTCCATAATGTATGTAATTATTTTCATGAAAGAGATCAGTTTTTATGCCTTACTTTGAAACATTTGTTTGGTGGAAGAGTTTATAAATCACTATAGTTTTATTTCTGATTCTTTTCGGTTGATATTTTACTACAAAACAACGTCTCTATGGCATTAGATACCTCTGCCAGTCGAAAGAAGAATATAAAGATCTGGAAATTTTTTTCTTGTACTTCCATTATTTTTCCGAGATTATTATATCACTTCTTAAACTTATTCACAAAAGACGGATCCACAGAAATCTGTTGGGAATACTCTGTATTGAAGGAATAGGGCATTGATAAAGAATACTACAGACTTTCTACAGAGTTTATAAATCACTATTGTTTTATTTCTCAGTCTTTTCGGTTGATATTTTACAACAAAACAACGTCTCTTTGGCATCTGATACCTCTGCCAGTCGAAAGAACAATATACAGATCTGGCAAAATTTTTCTTGTACTTCCATTATTTTCCCGAGATTGCTATATCACTTCTTAAACTTATTCACAAAAGACGGATCCACAGAAATTTGTTGGGAATACTTTGTAATGAAGGAATAGGGCATTGATAAAGAATACTACAGACTTTCTTCTGTCTATTGGCAACATGTTTTTATCTGACAGTTGAACAGATTTAGTGCATTTTTTGCAGAAACATTCACCGATTTCCTTGCAAAAAAGTGAAAGGATTATTTCAAAGCCAAATCAAAATATCCTAGCGTCAATCTTTTTTAAGGGATTGTTTCAAGAGTATATTTCATGAATACGATCAAGGCAGAAACTGTGCTTATTTGTAAAAAAGGTTTTAGTTTTTTTTTTATCTGACAGAAAAGAATAATATTACACTTTTTTCTACTATTCCTGTTCATTCATTCGAAGAATTTATCAGATATTCGTATGGTTTCTTTTTCCGTTCGAAAACTCTTTTAAACATTTTAGCCCAAAGTAGATGAAAGATTTCTGGAATTGTAGATATAAGTTCCCACGAGGCTTTGCAGAGATTGTGTTTTAGATCCTATTAAATATTGGGAAAAAGGAAAACTAATACATTAATTTCAATGGATAAAAAGATATTTTATTTGATATCAACATCCAAATTGCAGTCCTGCGTACGAAATAACCATGAAAAACATTTGCGTTCAATAGATTTTATGTCCATTTTGGGAGTATATCATAGAATATTTAAAAAAAGTAATAAGTTTTTTTTTCTGCAGAAGTAATTAATTGATTGATTTATTTAAATTTGGTTGTCAAACTTGCTTTCTTCTTTAACCCAATAACGATTGTTAGGGGTGAATCGGAAGACAGATTGCTTAAAATATAAGGGCAAAGGAAATTCCATTGTTAAAAAATCTCAAATATTTTGTGAATAATTTATGAAGTGCCAGGAAAAGTAGAGATTAAGTAATTGTTTACTTTCATGCACTCTTCAATCCATTTTCAACATATAACAAAACAATTAATGCTTTAGTTTAATAATACGTTACGTATTATACAAATTAGCTGGGGAAATGAATTAAGAAAAATTGATGTCTTCATTCTGATCTTCTTTCATCTTGGTCGATATGAAAGAAGATAATAATTCGATGTCATATATTTTGCATACAATATATAAAGCATGATTTTGGGTACACAGCAAATTTCTTTTATCTATGTAGTAGGATCCTGAGTTATTTTGAAACGTTTATGAAAGTATGACAGTTGCATAAAATTAGCAACAGATTTTGGAAAAAAGACAGTTTTGTATTAATTTGTATATTTCGTGCAGGGAATATCACGAATAAGAAAAAAAGATTTTTTATTTCTTACCATATTATATATATATATATATATATATATATATACTGATGGGACAAAAATCATGGGATAGCAATATGCAAATATATAGATGGCAGTAGTATCGCAGCGAAAAAGTATAAATGCGCAGTTCATTTTCCAGAGCTTTCATTTGTGTTCAAGTTATTCATGTGAACAGGTTTTTCGTGATTTATGGCGGCACGACGAGAATTGACAGACTTTGAACGTGGAATGTTAGTTAGAGCTAGACGCATGGTTAGTGAATTCAGCGTTAGTGAATTCAACATTCCGAGATCCACAGTATCAAGAGTGTGCCGAGAGTAGGAAATTTCAGGCATCCCATCCCATCATGGACAGCGTAGTGGGCGACCACCTGCACTAAACGACCGAGACAGCCGACGTCTGTGTAGAATGGTCAATGTTAATAGACACGCAACACTTCGTCAAATAACTGCAGGAATCAATGTGGGACGTACGAGGGACGTGTCCGATAGGACTGTGCGGCGAAATTTGTCTTCCTTGGGCTATGACAGCAGAAGACCGACTCGAGTGCCTTTACTGACAGCACGACATCGCCTGCAGCGACTCTCACGATTTCAGTTGTTACGAGCTGATGGTAGAGTTCGAGTGTGGCGCAGACTCCACAAAGCCATGGACCCAAACTGTCAACAAGGCACTGTTCAAGCTGGTGGTGGCTGCATAATGGTGTGGGCTGTTTTTACATGGCATGGACTCGGTCCTCTAGTGTAACTGAACTGATCATTGACTGGAAATGGTTATGTTCAGCTGCTTGCAGATCACTTGCAGCCATTCATGAACTTCACGTACCCACACAACGATGGGATTTTTATGGATGACAATGCGCCCTGTCACCGGGCCAGAACTGTTTGCGATTGGTTTGAAGAACATTCCGGACAATTCCATCGCATGATCTGGCCACCTAGATCGCCCTATATGAATCCCATCGAGCATTTATGGGACATCATCGAAAGGTCCATTCGTGCCCAAACTCCTGTACCATCCACACTTTCACAATTATGGACGTCTATACAGACAGCATCGCTCAATATTCCTGCAGAGGACTTCCAACGACTTGTGGACTCCATGACACTTCGAGTTGTTGCACTTCGCCGGGCAAAAGGAGGACCGACACGATATTAACAGTCATCCCATGACTTTTGTCACTGTTTTCATCAGATTTTGAAGAATTAAAAATGGAAAACCATCAAATCTAACATTTTTTAACATAAATAACGTCGCAACTTCTTAAACAATACAAAATGACATACAATTGCAAAATTTTCCACTAGGAAGTTGACGCTACGCTGATTATATATATATATATACCGGGTGGCCAGAAATAAAACACCCCTACTCTGACCTCCCTGGATATCGAACTACTCAGTGTAAAGGCTTGAAAATTTGTGGACATACTATTCAAAAAATGGGGAAACGGATTTCACGAAAAAAAAATTTAGTTCCAGAAATCACCGATAGGTGGCGCTGTACCACTGGACGTATGCTGAAAAGACACAAAAACACGTTTTAAACACATTTTATTTGAAAGTACCAAGCATACATGAAACAAGGACGTTATCGATGCAGGGAATGCTGCTCAATATGGTTCCCTTCCTGAAGATGTAAAATGTGAAGTCTGTGGACAGCTTGTTCAACTGCGGATCGTAACTGGTCATCTGAGATGCTTCTCACATGCAGACTGATACTCTCTTTCAAATCTGCCAAGGTTATCAGACGTTCTCGATAAACAAGGTTTTTTAAGTGTCCCCAAAGCCAAAAATCACACGGATTAAGATCCGGTGAACAAGATGGCCAAGTTGTCGGAAACGCGCGACTGATTATTCTGTCAGTGGTGAAATGTTGGCGAAGAAACTGTTGCACAGGGAGTCCAATGTGTGGAGGTGCTCCATCTTGCATAAAAGTAATGGTGTCAAGGCATTGGCGCTGCTGCAAATGGGGTACAACAAATGTTTCGAGCCTCCTTTTGTACCTGTTGGCCGTCACGGTACATGTCTCAAGGCCATTGGAAGTAACCTCTTCGAAAAAGAACGGTCCAAGGATGAATGTGGCTGTGAATCCACACCAGACTGTAACTTTCGGTGAGTGGAGTGGAATCTCTTGGAAGGTACGGGGGTTTGTCGTGTCCCATATGCGACAGTTATGGGTGTTCACTGTTCCACTGAGGTGGAAATGGGCCTCATCGCTCCACAGAATCTGCCACGGCCACGATGCATCCACTTCAACTCTAGCAAGAAATGTCAATGCAAAGGTCAGTCGCATCTCCCTGTCTGTGGCCAGCAATTGTTGATTAGGGCGGATTTTGTACGGGAAACAATGCACCATTTTTCTGAGTACGTTCCACACTGTGCTATAGGGAACACCCAAGTGTCGTGACACTGCACGTGCACTACTGCAGCCTAAAACATTATCCATTGACTGTTCAACAATACCGGTGGCAACATCTTCAACGACATCTGAACGAACCGGTTTGCGTCCTCGACCAGGCTGAACTCCAAGATGTCCAGTTTCCTCGAATCGAGCGATCATTCTCCTGAGAGCTTGTGGAAGCAATGGTCCCTTACGCAAATCCTTAAGTCGGCGAAACTCTCGAAGTGCTGCTGGAGCATTTCCTTTATTCTCGTAAAACAACTTCACAAGCAAAGCGCGTTCTGGCAGCGTGACAGCCATCACTAATAAGAATGACATTCCCCACCTTTTAACTTCTTTTATACCCAGAACATGGCTTCTAATCATGCTTTATGCAAATTTTTCTGGTTACAGTATGAAATTGCAGTTACAACGGGAGTTCTAGCTTCTTTACTATTTTTATTTTCCATAAGGGGCAGAAAAATTAAAAAGGAAGCATGGAAGCATTCCATTCCGCATAAACATTTTAATTTTTATTATTATTTGTGTCTTTTGATCATAGTTCCAGTTGTGCAGCGCCACCTATCGGTGATTTCAGGAACTAATTTTTTTTTCGTGAAATCCGTTTCCCCATATTTTGAATAGTATGTGTACAAAATTTTGAGCCTTTACACTGAGTAGTTCGATATCCATGGAGGTCAGAGTAGGGATGTTTTATTTCTGGCCACCTTGTATATATAATGAACTGCAAGGGGAGGATAAAAGTTATTTGGCAAATAGAATAAAAAAGTTGTAAAAATTCTTTTTTCGTGAATGAAAAAAAGAATTATAAATTAACATTTAATCAAGTATAATTCGTCCAATTCCCATTATGCCTAATTCAGTTCACTCAGTCATCTGAATATTTATATATACCTAATTTCTATTTTAACATTATTGTCTTTGTATGTTTCTTTTTAACAATATTTTACAAATAAAGGTATCGATAAGTTTAAAATCATTATAAAAAGAAACATTTTTTAGAAACTAAAAAAAGCAGTAATTTAAAACTAATTATCTACATGAGAAAAAATATGCGGAAATTTGGAACAAAATTTAGCATCTTATTAAAAGAGAAGCCGTATAAATTGCAATCGCATTGTGCCCCTAAACGCCCAAATCCGTCACTAAGGGAGTTTCAGATGATTTGAAAATAATATCGGTTCAAAGAAAGGAAGATATATAAGCATATTTAAATATATAGTATTGATATTTTTTAAATGTCGAAATTACTATCTCGATTCGATTTTAAAGTGAAGGAGCTGCTTCACTAAAGTTAAAATTTATATAAAAGAATCCCTTTGCAAGATAATCTATCAGATTCAGAAGTCTCTTATTGATAAGGTATGATAAATGATGATGCATTTTTTACACATTCGTCTTTAACTCACTATATCAATTTCAAACTATTAATTCTAGTATTACACATGATGAAATAGAATTTTAACTCAACTATGAAGGGTTCTTTTGAACACAATAATAATAAAGAATTTTAATACTCACTTCAATTTAAGAATTATTTTCGTAAGAAAAAATCCGAAAAATCCCTCTTGAAGACTTAAACTTCAAGAAAAATATAAAGAACTCAATTCTCTCAACAATTATAATCGCCTAGAATATATTATAGAATAATGCATTCTTTGAAAAACAGATTGAATATCTCGATCAAAGTCCTGCAACCTATAATAAATATGTCAATCTTAGAGAGATTATCCGAATAATCTCCCAAATTTTTCCGATTGGAAGGCCAAATATCAATCGAAATTTTCAATCTCAAATTCAAACGAAATGAAATTCAATGCATTTTTCCCTAGAGAAGGAAATGACAAGAAATCCCACGATTTTTCATTACAACGTAATGAACGTCCTTTGAGTATTGCTTCTTATAAACTAAATAGGAAAACGAAACACGGCACTGTGTATCATTTGGTATTTTATTGAAATACTCCCCTGATCTCCAAATAATATAATGGGACCTTAAACCAAAGGAATTATAACTTACAAGCATGTAATCAAAATAAAGATATTATATCACTGAATGTGTTATTTGCAATCTGAGTCTCTCCTCATGCAGGATAAGATTACATATGTTTTTGATGGGAAGAAAAAATCTATGAAATTTAAGATTTGTCCTAAATTCTCTACTTTGACAACTATTTCTTTTTCTGTAAATGGGTACTTTAAAGTTACTTTATTTCTTGAAAAAAGAAAATGTATTTTAAAAGAAAATGTATATTTGGGAATAAAACGGATGCAAAATAATTATTTTTGGAAACTTTAGATTCTATATTTGGCACAGAAGTTGAAATGTAAAGAATTTTTACATTAATTATAATTCTAATCTTAAAAGTGAGTTTTCAAATGAGCAATTATTTTAAAACGTTCATTTAATAATTGGAGCATTCAAAGCAATTTTTATATTTGTATAGAAAATATTGCTTACAACAAAATCTTTGATAACTTAATTTTTGATTTCGTTCATGAACTTTTATCGGTTTCTTTACTACTCGAATCAAATATTTATATTAGTCGGTTTGAAAATCTTATTATTTTAATTACGAATACTTGTTTCTTCGTTTTTATCACTAACCGTATTTGCTTTGCTTACAGCGCTATGTTTTGTGTGTGCATTTTTAAAATCAGAATGATTATTTAAAATTATTTTTGCAAATTCTGTCACTATATAATATAAAATTCGGATAATATTTTCACATTTGTACTCTTTCTGAAATTAAAATGTTTTAGAAAGTTCTTAACCTATTGTCCTTTTTTTTAAAGAAATAAACGACACCTTTTGCTAATTTTAAATGAAAAATAATATACTTCTAATATTTTTAAATTCAGTTCCTTCACTAATGGCCCATTTAACAGCTATAAAAAAAGTGCATTCGGAGTGAAAACCACCAGTTTTTTTTCTTGCATGATTGATCTTCTCTAAAGATTATTTCCAAAAATAGTTTTAAATATTTTCGCATCTGTTCCATTAAGATCTTAATATGTTGGATGAATGAAATCATTATTCCTTTTAGTATTTTATTAAAAGGTTTTAAATGCGATAAATCTAACCATTTAAAATCCTTTGCTTTGGCCTGTTTTCATTTATTTCTTTGAAAAAATTTTGTTCATTTTTTAAATTGTTCATTGAATTTTTTAAAACTAGTTTATTTCTTTTACTTTCAAAACATAAAAATACGGGTTTAAAATTTGTATGGAAATTAAATCCTCTGTTCAATCTTTAACTAGTTATTTTTATCATCCCTTTATGTATGTACACAGCATAGCATGCAGGATTTTATATACCTTGCAATTAAGTTAAATATTATAAAATAATCTTTTAAAATACGGCAAATCTTTATTGCTTTTCTTTATTTAAGATTAACTTTTTAAATTTACTGTAAAGTACATTTGCAATACTCTCTTCTGGATAATAGATGGCGATGCCTGGTTAGGTACGTATCCCATAATTCATTGCAATTGTAAAAAGAAATATTTCATTGGGAAATAATTCTTTTAAAATTTATAATTTTTTATAAATTTAAAATAATTTTTTCAAAAAAATTTCAGCTATTTAATTCTAAGTGCATCGGCAATTTAGGAATTATTGCTCCAGATAAAGGAAAGTAACATACATCAATTTATTTCTTTTTCCTTATTAATATCAATGTTTTGCTTCGGAAATCCGTACTTCATTTAATGGAGATTTTGATCTTAAGTTAATTAAGGTTACGATAATTAGTCTTTTCTGTATCCGACTCTTAATACCACAAATACCTACAAGCAATTATAATCGTGATTACAACTCCGAATATCATTTGCGAATCATTAATCAAGCGCAAATCAATATCGGAATCTGATTGCATTAGAAGTTTTTTTTATTTCTCAAAAAATGCTATAATTGCGTAATATTTATATGTTACTTACCAAGTGAATCTTGTGAGTTCTAATAAATTACGTGTTCTTCCTCTAACGGCTGTAATCGTTCTTCCTTTTTGTATAAAAAAAAATTATATTGCTCAATCTTTCAGATGATAAGATAATTATATAAAGGAACACTGGTGAATTAACAAAAAAATATTGTGTAGTTCTATTCATCCATTTGAACTAATCAAAAATGCAATTGAAAAGATGTAAAATTCCTGAGGAGTTTAAATATATTGAGGTTAGAATAAGTCCACCAATTTTTTCTAACTAGCAAGAAATTACAATTTAAAACCAATTATTGTTACAGTTTTAAACAGTAATTACTTACTAAAGTCAATGGCACGACAGTCCATGTGGACCACGGCCTACAGTGCCCATATCTGCTTTCTTGACCAAGGGCCCTGGGGTGCAAGGCATATGTTCCTGTTAAGTGGTTAGCCTAACACGAAACACCCATTGTTTCATTTCCAAACATGCTTGAACCTCCGTTTATCGACCCAATCACGGGATGAAAGGCTGAATCGTATTTTGCCCAGCTCGAGGATCGAACCTCAAATCTGTCGTACCACTATGTTACCGGGCTTCAACTATATTACATGAATAATATTTTTTTTAAATATTGCCAATAAGTAGCTATTTAATAATCAATATTTTTATTCCAAAAATAATAATTAATATTTTATCAATCAAATGGGAATTCAAATTATAACTGAAAAGTTTTTTTTCTCATTTTTGAGACATCTACTTTATAATTCTGCGTAAAATATTTTGATCAACTTAAATCTAAAAACATCTTCAAATGGAATTAAAAGTTGGAATAGGTGGTAATACAATTATAATATTGTACTTTTCAAATAACTACTTATGCAGCTACATACTTTACAAAATTAGATGCCACTTTTTCCCCTATCTTACTTAATTATGCTTATTCCTTTGATATAGAAATTGTTTACATGCATCTTTGAAGAAGTATGAATAAATAAAATTCAATTTCTATGAATTAAATGGAAAAAAGAATATTTTTTCTAAAATTTTTCGTCTTTGGTGAGTTACGAATTCCAAAAATTTCTCCAAGCATTCTAAAAATATCCGATGTTCTTCTAAGAAATGGGAATAAATGTCTCATTTAATTAAGAGACAATTTGCTATCAACAGAAAATAAAATTTCTCTTTTCACTTTGGTCGCTAATTTCCGACAGTTCAATAATAAATTGATCGAACACGCTTTCAGTCAAGTTTTTTTTTTTACTTGTACATGTTCTTAAATTCAATAAAAACATTTGTAAGAATATTTTGGTTTTCTTTCTATTAATAGCCTTTCTGCAAAACTCATGTCATTTCAGGTTTCTACATAAAGTACTCGAGTCGTAAATGATCAAAACATTTAGGAACTCCACTTTCAAATACATTGATCTTTAGAAAATAAAAGTAAAATAAATTCTTTTCTCTAATAAATTGTATATCAAATTGTTGATTTTTACTCATTCAGCATTCACAGAAATAGATTTATGAAGCAAGTAAAATGCTTCTCGCTGAAAATATTGAATTCCAATGATTATCTTTCATATTAGCTTTTCAGACTGTTGCAATACTAAATTACAGCTTTAATTCTTTAAGATGATTTTCTTTCTAATTCATCTCGTGACATTTTTCTCAAACCTAAAAATAAATTTCAAAGGAACTTTTTCTGTATCTTTTCTGGTTGTTTTTTTGTTTATTATAAATTACCTCCCCCCCTTATTTCAAGCATTTAAATACAGTTGTCAAGAAAACTTGTAAATACAAATTTGCTTCAATCGAATATTTCACATATTCTCTGCCGCTGGATATACCTTATGATTTATAAATTTGAGCCCAAATAGATAATGCAATTTTTTTGCAATCTCTCTCTCTCTCTATAATTGAAAAGGGGGTCTTTGTTAGGTTAGTTTAGATGAGTTTAATTTAGTTATATTAACACCCCGTTGTAAAGCAACATCATTGCTGTTTTGGAAAGGTCTTCATCATTTTGAAACGCAGTCAGATGGCGATGACGACAAGCGAGTTGGCAGCCCCCTCTGAACACTACACCGAACCAGCGGGAGGACGTTTGTCTGACATATTTAACTTGCAACAGACCTCCTTACATATTCGGGTTTTCGGTAGAATCGGGTCTCTCCAGTTCTGAAGCCCAGACCTTACCACCTGGTCGCAGGGATCATATTTGTTAGGTAACAAATTGAGAATGACAAACGTGGCACGCGGTAACAAATTATCTTGCATGCAATAAACTCTTAGAAAGCTAAAGGGAAAAGGTATTCACTTACTTACCACTACCTAGCAGCATAAATTGATGTTAGATTGAGGGAAAATAAGTTCTTGAAAATTTTCAACCCTTAATATCTCAGAACTGCGGTTATCGAAAAAATTCAAAAAAGGTTTTGTTCTTATTCAAGCATTAATTTGGCTGATGGGATTTATTCGTTTGTCTTTCAATATTAATTAACTTGTATCAAAATAAAAATTTCAACCACCCACCATCTCTACCTTTTTTCAGTTAAATGGGAAATAAAATTTGAAATTATAACAAATGTACTTTTTAAACAAACAAAAAATTCGGTTATGAACTTAAATCATT
Organism: Argiope trifasciata; assembly: GCA_026543055.1. Classification (NCBI taxonomy): domain Eukaryota; kingdom Metazoa; phylum Arthropoda; class Arachnida; order Araneae; family Araneidae; genus Argiope; species Argiope trifasciata. Next base: position 62,302 of record JAPMOQ010015002.1, read on the forward strand.
ATGAATATTTTTAATACACTGATGCGCTTTGTAAACTCATTATAGCTTTAAAATGATTGCACGCTTTAAATAAAGAAAAAAAATATCTTAAAATATGATTTAAGTGATGTTTACTACTCAACTTAGTAGTTCATGACTTAAAACCAAGTAAACTTATAACATTTTTTTAGACTTAAATTTATACTGGTTCTCGTCAATTACAGCAAAAAAGTGTTCCATTTAGAGTAATTACTACCAATAGTCATGAATATTTCTTAGAATCAAAATCTCCCAAGCAGCTTTACTTAAATAATTCATAATATTTAACAATTTATTCTAATTAAATTCAGCAAAAACCCGAAGCTTTATCTAACCGGATTTTGCAATATTAAGAGCACCTAATTTGTGAAATAAATAGATACGTGCAAACACGAATTATTCACGTTAAAAGTCAAGACGAGAAGTTTGACAATTTGGTAACTGAGTTAAATTGAATATTCTAATTCTAAACTTAAAACTTTTGTTGAACACGTCAAAATTCGTGAAGACGCAAAATAAACCTTCAATTAATAAATTGTTTACATCTAATACTAGTTATCCTTTCCCCTCAATTTTAAAATACCTCAACTAATGATGGTATTTTAAAATTGTTTACTTTCATAGAATATGTCTGGGAAAAATGTAATCCTCGAAATGCGCAAAAAGTTTTCTAAACGGTCGCCTGAAGGTACTTTAAACTGTGTTTCACAAATGGTTCATCCTTGAAAGCAATGGTGATAACATATTACAAATATTTCAGACCGATCTTTCCGCCATTAAAGAAAAATGAACACATTACCGAATCACCGCACCTTTGAGATTTTTTTGTGTTATCCCTAAAGCACCGGCACACAAAATCGGATTTTTCACATGGTAATCAGCTATAAAACTGTTTGAATGTTAGATGGTTAAACTTCAGTTACAAAAGCAAAATATACTATGATATGCATCAACTTACATTCATTTATATTGATCCAAAATTTCGTTTTTTTCTCATTACCACTGATAGATGTCTCTTTCCCGAAATTCACAATGTGAATAAATGTTAAAGGCCTAAATTGCAGTTAATGAAGAATATATCAAAAACGGAAGCACTAGAATCAAATACACAAATTTTAAAATCAAATTTTTATTAATTACATGAAAAAAAAATCAACATATATTTTAAAGAGCAGACATATTACAAAGCAATGTTTCATATAAAAATATAGCAATAATACAGAGCTTTACAATTTTTCAATTGTTTACACAACCACTTATATGCAAATGTCAAAAAGCAAATTCAAAATGTCTCGGGCTTGAACATTGTTGCAACTTGAATAAATCGTGTTTTAAACATTAACTTGTGGCAAGGTATCCCACTTCAAATATCCAACATAAATTTTTCAATTAATATTCATTTCAAAAGTTATAGCTTTGTTTAGAGATATATCAATCAAGTAGTATGCAATGATATTTTCTTGGGATATGATAGCTATGGCGTAATTTTAGATGAATTTCGAATAGATTTATACGCAATGACAATTGTATTCCAGTAAGATTAAACAGAAAACTTTATATCTTGCAAATAAATTACCATTGAATAATTTTAAATACAATGAAATAGATCCTTTAAAAGAAACATTAAAAAGGTTTGAGAAATGAAAATATTTAGCCCAAAATTTTACTTAAGACTTTTTGATTTGATTTTAAGTGAATACAAAACTGAATGCTCGCTTCTATTAACATTCATTTCTTTCAATTTTAACTAATTTGGATTTCTCTTACATGGAAAAACTCAGTTTGTTACTTTCTCTTGATGTTAACCGCCACTTCTTAAATTTCTTGCTAATTATTTATGCGAATTCTTAGTTTTATTATACCTATTCTAAAAATATGCATTTGCGCTTAAAATTAAATACACATGAAAGATAATGAATTTATAAGAATGCAATGAGATACGATTTTCAATAAAATGACAGAATCTGCGGGTTCTGTAACATGCATGTTACAGAATTACTAAATAATTTTACGGTTTTTATAGCTCTTTAAATTCAAAGCAAGTTATGATTTTCTGAAAATTGAAGCATTTGTTTTTGCAAGATCTAAACATCATGCAAGACATGAAGCTATTTTGTACAAAACTGAATTATACATACTGGCAATAGGATTGTATATTTTCTTGGATATTAGTCAGGGAAATAGATGCATTGATCTTACATTCTTAACATTTTGCTGTCACATAAGGATTGATAATACCAAATCCGAGTCTTATTTGCCCTACTAAACCCTTAATTTAAACACTTCTATAAAGTTTATTTTCTACTTTCTATACCACAGTGAAGTCATTTCTGAAAATATCGTTAATTTAGTTAGTTACAAATATTCGAACAACATTGATTTAGAGCAATTCATAAATAAAAATATATCAATAACTCGCAATATATAAAATTAAGATAGACATAGCATGTAATTTATAAAATTTAGAAACAAGAATAATTATAACAAGGAAATATAAACATTTTATTTCAATATGTTCTTTATGACTATACATTTGAATTCTCAAAATACATATTTAATCAAAAAACGCTTCAATTTAGGTTGAGTTCAGATAGATATTTATGCACATACAACACAATTCAATTTTATACTAGATAAATAGCATTTTATTCAAAAGCTAACAGGTTTTAGTCATACAAAAGCAAATCTACAATACACAATTTCAACAATTAATTTCTATTTAAAAACATCCCTGAACTAATTTAACATGAATGATGATTTAATACTTGCCGAAGAGTTAAGCACGTATTACAAGCAGTTGCCTTAAAAGCGTAATCACTCAAATACAAATAGTTTTAATTTGTTTGGTATATAATTTTGAATTTGAAGCTCATGCCTGCCGAAGACGAAAAGCCTTGTATAACTCGATAAAATAAAATTTTATAACTTCTAAAGAATATATCACCAAAAGCATTTTACCGTCATTTCTCAAATAAACAACACTTGATTAAATTCCCTTCATCAAAACTTAAATATTCAAATTGCAATCCATACATATGATTAATAATTCAAATTTAAAAAACCATTGATAATATAGTTTAACTTAAAACTATTGATGACATTAAAATTTAACTTTCAAAAACAACAATTTTATACAATATGGATTGACCACACAAATTAATGCGACAGGAAAGAAAAAAAAAAGAATTAAGAAATATTGCATCAGTATGAATGCATTTACATAAAACACCAAGGAATAATTAAAACAACTTTTCATTGGAAAAAAAGAAATTTGATGAAAATTATACAAAAATAATTAGATTGAAGACTGGGTGATAGGTTTCCTTTGTTTTGCGATTGTTTTGAATTGATTATGTTTGTTATTTATGTCGCTTTATTTTTGTTGCTTTCTTTACGAGAACGCAATTCATAGAAAGGTTTCCTGAAAAGGTCTGAGAAACTTCCCATATTACAGGAAAAGTAATTTTCGAAATTACTTTCTTGCTTTTTATCAACTTAACTATAAAACAGATGCACTAGACGAATGAAATCGAGTAATGCATGTCGAAATACTAAATGAGTTCAAAAGATTATTCCTGGACATCGCTTTCCTTATAGCAGGAAGAAACCCAATTGTGTGTCATGTTATGACTATTCAAGGAAGTTCAGGAAAGACTGCAAACTATCTCGACTGGAATGTGTCCAGTTTTATGGTAAATCCATACAATTTAAATATATATATATTTGCGTAAGTCTTAATTTCAAGAATGCAATTGCCAAGCTATAACATTAGCAAATAGCTTAACGACTGAAAAGACCATGACGTTGTTTAGTTAAATCAAATAATTATGAAGGTATCTTAAGCCAATAAAAGCCGCTTCACATAGGTGGATTATTACAGCACCACAAATCGCGAGTTCAATCTTTGGAGGAATTCAATCTCCACATTGGCATGACACCACAATATAAATCACATATTTTCCAAACAGCAAGGTCATATGTAGCATCGATAATGATGTACATGACAATAACCATTTCTTGTAGATTTTAGTGCAACTATTTCCTAGAAAATCATTTTTGAAAGCGTCATAATAATTAACAATGTTGCTTTTGAGCGAATTATATTTCATATGAACATGGTTAACTTTAAGCAAGACCTTTTTGAATCTTGGTTAAATGACAAAAAAACCTATATCGCAAATCACAAAGGCTATTGTAATAACATTTAATGAGCAATTCGTTAGGTATCGCTTTTACCGCTTTTAGTATTTCCTCATGACAACGTAAATTGTTTAAGAAATTTAGCACACTTCATCCGATTTTTGCCTTTAACGGCATAAGCTGCATTTTATCCTAGAGGAGATAAAAATAAAAAAACACGAAAGTAAATATTTATCAAGATTAAGGCAAAACGTTATATTCTCTTGACTAAATAAAACTCAAATGCGTAATGTTGAAGTAATTCTATTAGATCATATCAGAAAGTAAAAACTCCGGAAAGTAAAATATTTAAGTTTTTGAAAACTCGCATCAATTTTTTATATGCAGAAACATATCCCAACCAAAGTCTACACGTATCAAACTGTACAGGAGTAGATCAAATGAAAGAGAAACAAAAGCCACGGAATGAAAATACACGATTTTTGAAATAATCTTCAAAATGCATGAAGATTTATCCCACCTATTTACACAAGTTGAAAATATTCACTGAAGTTCACAGAAATTAGAGCCACTTTCAAATGATGTCTAACTTTGTTATCTAAGATTTTCAATTCCTCAAACGAACGACCATACTAACAGATGAAATTATGGTATGATGATTATATGGTATGAGAAATGATCATATGTTGGGTATTCCACCATTGTCTACTAAATCTTTGTTACTTTATTTAATGTGCGAGTGATAGCATTCTCATGGATCAGAACCACTCCAATAAATAGGGAAACTTGTATCGTTCCGCACATGAGTCACTGACAGTGGATTTTCTCTGTCCCTTCTGCCTCCACCAACACAAAATAACACTTTCCGATACTAAAAATACAAATAGGAGCGAGATGTTTAGTATTACACGTGACGTATATGAATTGACATCTCCTGGGCATATTATGTAGTATCCTGTGATTGCTGAGTTTGCTTTCTACAATTGTGGTTGCCTTATTTCTCAATCTTCTACACAGTTTCGTCACACAAAAATACAAACTATAAACACTTTTCAGCAAATAAGCAATAGATAACCTTATTAACAAAGTTTTTCCAATACTCGGATGAAAGGGACAGCAAGTAAGCAAACAAAAATAATTGCACTGCATTTCAACAAGGACTTTGAATTCTTATAAACTTTGAGATACGGATACAATATGGAAGGAAAGCCATCTAAGATGAGGAAATTAATATTATTCAAAACTACAATTAGGTACTCACAAGAATTGTGAAATTCGAAAGAATGAACGGAGGAAAAGAGAATAAAATGTTTTTAACAAATATATATATGCCAATCTTAACATTTACAGAATATTATATAACTATCCTTGTTGCTTATTCAAGACTAACTGCCTATTTTAATCTGTTCAGTTTTTTTTATTACCAGAAATGACGACATCAGAAAGTGAAAGCTATATCCTTATTGGACGCCACAAATGATCTTTGCGACTCTTAGTAACTGCACGTCAGACTAAACCTTGTTTCGAAGTCTCTTGGTGCCTAAGCAATTTAATTGCAGGATGTTAATTGTTTTATCACGAGGTACTCGAGTTGGAAATGTTTCGAATAAATAGACAAATGCCGGTTGAAAAAGATGCAAGATCCGACAGTAACTACCTGCTGAACATCTCAAATCGATGTATGCAACTGAACGCCCCGATATCACTTATCTGCATAACAAAGACGGGAAAAGTGCGAGTTCTTGAGCTTTGTCTTAATTAGCTTCCAGTTACACCACTGGCCAATTTTTCAAGCTAGTCAGCACTTTTCATCTGCTTCGGGAACAAAGAGTCAAGACAATCATGGGGCCCTTCATTATTTTCTGCTTGTTGGCTTCCATACACGACTGGTGACCCTTAACCATAAACGTCAAGCAAAACGGGCCTCCTAAAAATTGACACCTGGCGTCAAATCATTACACTTCTGTTCCAAACATCAAGCTATTACAAATGTCTCCAAATTAATTCTAACTTGACCCATTACCAACTTTTGCTATCGTATTGATTCAAACATCCATCGAACTGTTTCATCATACTCGTTCCTAGGTGACTAAACAATACCTTCGTATTTTGTGCACGAATGTCGACTTGTAGCCACAACTGCCTGGTAAAGCCTGATCTAAACATCAACGCTTGGCATTTTAGAAACTGATACACAGGCATATTAACTACTTATGATTTCAAAAAACTCTCATTATTCCAGATGCCGCCTCAAATGTATTCTCAAATCACTACAACTTTGATCCACAACCACAACATTCCCAAACCCCAGCAACATCCAATAAATTAATATTTCATCATACTTGTGCTTGAGCGACAAAACAGCGCCCATGTCCTAGTTATTCTACGTTACAGACCAAAATGATCCGCATCAATCAACCCATCCGATAAAATGCTGGGGAAGACCAGTTCTTAGCAAGAATTAACCAATTCAGAATTTCTCTGTCTTGATATTTAGGAAACCGAATGAGGGGTCTTGTTTTCGGATCAAACAGAAATCAATAAGGCAGCACCTGATAATCCTCAAAATAGATTCAACTTTATATCGCCTTACTAAGATCTCAGATGCTTTCTGTTCATTGAACATAATTTCAAACCACCCACTCAATCATATACAAAGATGCCGAATGTCATTTTAGAGCAATTATTGATAAAATACTAAAGTGGAAGAAAATAAACCTCAACGAATTATGGAACCTGAAACATCCTTGGACAGCCTCAAGGATGTTTTCAATTCCTTTGTCTACGATATCCAATCAGAAAATGACCGAAAAGAGCACTTTGTAAAGACTAACCAACATTTGCGACAATATAGATAATAGTATGCCATAAACTAAACGCAAGTTTTACTTCGTTATCCAAACATCAAATACAAGGAGCATAAATGATTTTCTCGTCGATATTGATGCCATGCTATTGAGAGGAAATTTTAAGTATATGTGCAATGTTATTCTGTCATTCACATACAAAGTACAAAGTTTTTAGTATTTTCGATATTATATTTTTATAAACAAACCGTTTTATAAAATTAACCTATCCTTGTACCAGATTTAAACTCATTTCAGAAATCGAAATAGATTTTTAAAGCGTATGTGCTTTGGTTGTTTGCCAGAAAATTTCAAATTCGTATAGCTCTTCAATAGAATTTTAAGTTATTTAGATAAGTATGAAACAGACTATCGCGATTTAATATTAAAGCAGCTTTCATTTAATGTTTTAACAGTTCAATTAATTTTATATTCTATTACTAAATAAGTTAAGTTTCCCACGAATAATTCTGCCAAAGAATCTATAATTCTTTGCATTATATATAATTTATAATTCTTAAAACTGAACTAAGCATTCGATACACAATATGAATATTAAGATGACTTTTAGTAGTTTGTGCCCATAAGCGATTTTTAAAATTTCATATTAAAAACTAAATAGTCAGATTTAAATTATGGATCTTGCTTAGAACATTCAAAGCCTTTTGGCCATGATGGCCAGACATGACCAAAATTGCCTTGAAACCCTAATGCTACAGAAATGAACCGATCAGTTCGCTAGCAAAACTGATCAACCCTCTTCTGTTGAATAGAACGATTTAAAAAATTAAATTTAGAAATATTTGAAATGAGAATACTAACAACATATTTAATCATGGGTATAATTTTTAAGTTTTATCAATGCAGGAAATATTACAGAAATTAAATTTTAAAAGAATTATATATTCTTCCGCATGACTTTTTAAATTTAATTACCTATATAGCTTTTCATTAAAATCAATATATAATGCAAAGTAATTAATGCAAAGACTAAACTAAAACAAGATCTGTTTCATACTTAGTCTGAATAATGTTCATTAGAAATCGGTGGAGTGATCAAAATCTAATTATATCAAATTTCATTACGAGTTCTGCTTGGGCAGAATTTGAAAGTTCCTTCCAACTATCTTTTAAATCATGAAGTACGAGGTCAAACATTTACGGTCTAGGATCAGTTAAACATTTTATTTGAAGTTAATGTTAATTTAGAGCAGTCACTGATGTCTTATTATGGTGGAACTATAGCCATCTGATTGACATTATTTGAAACTGTTTCCGTAGAAGACATTTGCATTATAAATGGATGGATTTCTTTATGAAAGTACCAACTTTAAACCCATCTTTTCCGACTCCAAAATACATTTTTTTTTAAATGTATTTCTTAGAGGATTGCAAATTATTTACTTTAGAATTTTTTTTTCCTGATCAAATGATTGCAACTCAGTTGCATGCAAGTTAAAAATTTTTACATTTATTTTGTTAAAAAGATTCGAAACTGCTGGCTTTTGTGAATAAAATCAATTTAAATCATTCAGAAGTTAAAGTTGTATCGCCATTCCTTTTGATTTCTAAAGCATTTCCCGATGAATGGTTATTTTTATATACTATGGCCATAGAGGAAGAACATTAAATACTCAATCTTAAGAAAATCCATTCTATAAAAATATAGCCATTGCTATGAATTTTATCATTACTTAAAATAGTCCTTTTGCATGCTCCACATCATTGAAATATTAGAGGGCTTAAAATATGAAAAACATGAATCATTTGCAAAAATCTGGATTTTCCCTAAAATGTTTGAGACGTTATAATAGTCCAGCAACTAAGTAGTGCTTCAACATTGGTAAAGCTAAGTGAAAGCTTCAGCGGAGGTTAAAAGTCATCAGAAACAAGATGCTCAACCTCTTCGAAAAAAACACTATCAACTATCGAGTGGTGGATTGCGTACTGCTATAATTCTACATAATACTGGAAACTGCTTTCCTTTATCTTCTGCCTTGAAAAGCTGTATGTCTCCAGATAAGTTCATACAAACAGTGTAAACTTTATGCAACCTCTACACAACCAATCGCTCCAGTTTCAATGATTTGAATGCAGAGGGGAAATCGCTGCATTTTGGCGCAGAATCCTCCATGGTTTTGTTTTTAGCCGACATAACGTGAAAGCTACAATATGCATCTTCCATTTCGGTTTAATCAATTTTGGTTGGAACCAAGTTTAACAGGTTTAATTTCTAAGAACCATTAAAATTTCATGATGTTTAAGTCATTTTATAATAGTTATACACTAGTATATAAGCGACTTGGCTATGTTTTTAGAATCACTAATGATAGAATTTGAAATCATCTAAATACATTTCAGTACAAGACTTAAAATAGCCGAGAAAGCTCC
>JAPMOQ010015002.1:151561-170051 GCA_026543055.1 Argiope trifasciata
TGAAGGAATAGGGCATTGATAAAGAATACTACAGACTTTCTTCTGTCTATTGGCAACATGTTTTTATCTGACAGTTGAACAGATTTAGTGCATTTTTTGCAGAAACATTCACCGATTTCCTTGCAAAAAAGTGAAGGGATAATTTCAAAGCCAAATCAAAATATCCTAGCGTCAATCTTTTTTTAAAGAATTGTTTCAAGGGTATATTTCATGAATACGATTAAAGCAAAAACTGTGCTTATTTGTCTAAAATACGTTTTCAGGTTAAGTCATTTTTTTAACTGGTCGAAAAGAATAATATTACATTTTTTTGTACTATTCCAGTTCATTCATTCGAAGAATTTATCAGATATTCGTATGGTTTCCTTCTCCGTTCGAAAACTCTTTTAAACATTTTAGCCCAACGTATATGAAAGATTTCTGGAATTGTGGATATAAGTTCCCATGAGGTTGTGCAGAGATTGTGTTTTAGATCCTATTAAATAATGGGAAAAGGAAAACTAATATACTAATTTCAATAGATAAAAAGATATTTCATTTGATATCAACATCCAAATTGCAGTCCTGCGTACGAAATAACCATGAAAAACATTTACGTTCAACGGATTTTGTGTCTATTTTGGGAGTATATCATAGAATATTTTTTAAAAAAAGTAATAAGTTTTTTTCTGCAGAAGTAATTAATTGATTGATTGACTTAAATTTGGTGGTCAAACTTGCTTTCTTCTTTAACCCAATAACGATTGTTAGTGATGAATTGGAAGGCAGATTGCTTAAAATTTAAAGGCAAAGGAAATTTCATTGTTAAGAAATCGCAAACATTTTGTGAATAATTTATGAAGTGTCAGGACAAGTAGAGATTTTCATAAGTAATTGTTTGCTTTCATGCACTCTTCAATCCATTTCGTATGGTTTCAACAATTAATGCTTTAGTTTAATAATACTTTACGTATTATACAAATTAGCTGGAGAAATGAATTAAGAAAAAATGATGTCTTCATTCTGATCTTCTTTCATCTTGGGCATTATGTTCTAAAATTCGATATCATATATTTTGCATAAAATATATAAAGCAGGATTTTTGTAACATAGCACATTTCTTTTATCTAAGATCTGATTGATCTTCTCTAAAGATTATTTCCAAAAATAGTTTTAAATATTTTCGCATCTGTTCCATTAAGATTTTAATGTGTTGGATGTACGAAATCATTAGGCATTTCAGTATTTTATTAAAGGGTTTTGAATGCGATAAAGCTAACCATTTAAAATCCTTTGCTTTGACCTTTTTTCATTTATTTTCTTTGAAAAAATTTTGTTCATTTTTTAAATTGTTTCTTGAATTTTATTAAAACTAGTTTATTTCTTTTACTTTCAAAACATAAAAATACGGGTTTAAAATTTGTATGGAAATTAAAATCTGTCCAATCTTTAACTAGTTATTTTTATCATCCCTTTATGTACGTAAGGGATGTTATGTACACAGGATAGCCTGTATGATTTTATATACCTTGCAATTAAGTTAAATATTATAAAATAATCTTTTAAAATACGGTAAATCTTTATTGCTTTTCTTTATTGAATATTAACTTTTTAAATTTACTGTAAAGTACATTTGCAATACACTCTTCTGGATAATAGATGGCGATGTCTGGTTAGGTACGTATCCCATAATTCGTTGCAATTGTAAAAAGAAATATTTCATAGGGAAATAATTCTTTTAAAATTTATAATCTTTTATAAATTTAAAATAATTTTTTCGAAAAAATATCATCTATTTAATTCTAAGTGCATCGGACATTTAGGAATTATTGCTCCAGATAAAGGAAAGTAACATATATCAATTCATTTCCATTTCCTTATTAATATCAATGCTTTGCTTCGGAAATCGGTATTTCATTTAATGCAGATTTTGATCTTAAGTTAATTAAGGATACGATAATTAGTCTTTTCTTTATCCGACTCTTAATTCCACAAATACCTACAAGCATTTATAATCGTGATTACAACTCCGAATAGCATTTGCGAATCGCAAATCAACGTCGGAACCCGATTGTGTTAGAATTTTTTTTATTTCTCAAAAAATGCTATAATTGAGTAATATTTATATGTTACTTACCAAGTGAATCTTGTGAGTTCGGATAAATAACGTGTTCTTCCTATAACGACTATAATTGTTCTTCCTCTTTGTATAAAAGAAAATTATATTGCACAATCTTTCAGATGATGAGATAATTATATAAAGCAACACTGGTGAATTAACAAAAAATTATTGTGTCGTTCTATTCATCATTATGAACTAATCAAAAATACAATTGAAAATATGTGAAATTCCTGAGGAGTTTAAATATATTGAGGTTAGAATAAGTCCACCAATTTTTTCTAACTAGCAAGAAATTACAATTTAAAACCAATTAGTGTCACAGTTTTAAACAGTAATTATTTACTAAAGTCAATGTCACGACAATCTATGTGGACCAAGGCCTACAGTGCCCGTATCTGCTTTCTTGACCAAGGGCCCTGGGGTACAAGGCATATGTTCCTGTTAAGTGGTTAGCCTAACACGAAACACCAATTGTTTCATTTCCAAACATGCTTGAACCTCCGTTTATCGACCCAATGACGGGATGAAAGGCTGAATCGTATTTTGCCCAGCTCGAGGATCGAACCTCAAATCTGTCGTACCACTATGTTACCGGGCTTCAACTATATTACAAGAATAATATTTTTTTAAATATTGCCAATAAGTAGCTACTTAATAATCAATATTTTTATTCCAAAAATAATAATTAATATTTTATCAATCAAATGGGAATCAAATTATAACTGAAAAGTTTTTTTTTCTCATTTTTGAGACATCTACTTTATAATTCTGCTTAAAATATTTTGATCAACTTAAATCTAAAAACATCATCAAATGGAATTAAAAGTTGGAATAGGTGGTAATACAATTATAATATTGTACGTTTCAAATAACTACTTATGCAGCTACATACTTTACAAAATTAGATGCCACTTTTTCCCCCATCTTACTTAATTTTGCTTATTCCTTTGATTTAGAAATTGTTTACATGCAACTTTGAAGAAGTATGAATAAATAAAATTCAATTTCTTTGAATTAAATGGAAAAAAGAATATTTTTTTCTAAAATTTTTCGTCTTTGGTGAGTTACGAATTCCAAAAATTTCTCCAAACATTCTAAAAATATCCGATGTTCTTCTAAGAATTGGAAATAAATGTCTCATTTAATTAAGAGACAATTTGCTATCAACAGAAAATAAAATTTCTCTTTCCACTTTGGTCGCTTATTTCCGACAGTTCAATAATAAACTGATCGAACACGCTTCAAGTTTTTTTTTTACTTGCACATGTTCTTAAATTCAATAAAAAATTTGTAAGAATATTTTGGTTTTCTTTCTATTAATAACCTTCCTGCAAATTCATGTCGTTTCAGGTTTCTACATAAAGTACTCGAGTCGTAAATGATCAAAACATTTAGGAACTCCACTTTCAAATACATTGATCTTTAGAAAATGAAAGTAAAAAATTCTTTTCTCTAATAAATTATATATTAAATTGTTTATTTTTACTCATTCAGCATTCACAGAAATAGATTTCTGAGGCAAGTAAAATGCTTCTCGCTGAAAATATTGAATTCCAATGATTATATTTCATATTAGCTTTTCAGACTGTTGCATTACAAATTACAGCTTTAATTCTTTAAGATGACTTTCTTTCTAATTCATCTCGTGGCATTTTTCTCAAACCTAAAAAGATATTTCAAAGGGACTTTTTCTGTATATCTTTTTTGGTTGTTTTTTGTTTATTATAAATTCCCTCCCCCCCTTATTTCAAGCATTTAAATACAGTTGTCAAAAAAACTTGTAAATGCGAATTTGCTTCAATCGAATATTTCACATATTCTCTGCCACTGGATATATCTTATGATTTATAAATTTGAGCCCAAATAGATAATACAATTTTTTTGCAATCTCTCTCTATAATTGAAAAGGGGTTCTTTGTTAGGTTAGTTTAGATGAGTTTAATTTAGTTATATTAACACCCCGTTGTAAAGCAACATCATTGCTGTTTTGGAAAGGTCCTCGTCATTTTGAAACACAGTCAGATGGCGATGACGACAAGCGAGTTGGCAGCCCCCTCTGAACACTACACCGAACCAGCGGGAGGACGTTTGTCTGACAGATTTAACTTGCAACAGACCTCCTTACATATTCGGGTTTTCGGTAGAATCGGGTCTCTCCAGTTCTGAAGCCCAGACCTTACCACCTGGCCACAGGGATCATATTTGTTAGGTAACAGATTGTGAATGACAAACGTGGCACGCGGTAACAAATTATCTTGCATGCAATTAACTCTTAGAAAGCTAAAGGGAAAAAGTATTCACTTACTTACCACTACCTAGCAGCATAAATTGATGTTAGAACGAGGGAAAATAAGTTCTTGAAAATTTTCAACCCTTAATATCTCAGAACTGCGGTTATCGTAAAAATTCAAAAAAGGTTTTGTTTTTATTCAAGCACTAATTTGGCTGATGGGATTTATTAGTTTGTATTTCAATATTAATAAACTTGTATCAAAATAAAAATTTCAACCACCCACCATCTCTCCCTTTTTTCAGTTAAATGGGAAATAAAATTTGAAATTATAACAAATGTACTTTTTAAACAAACAAAAAATTCGGTTATGAACTTAAATCATTATGAATATTTTTAATACACTGATGCGCTTTGTAAACTCATTATAGCTTTAAAATGATTGCACGCTTTAAATAAAGAAAAAAAAAATCTTAAAATATGATTTAAGTGAGGTTTACTACTCAACTTAGTAGTTCACGACTTAAAACCAAGTAAACTTAAAACATTTTTTTAGACTTAAATTTATACTGGTTCTCGTCAATTACAGCAAAAGTGTTCCATTTAGAGTAATTACTACCAATAGTCATGAATATTTCTTAGAATCAAAATCTCAGCAGCTTTACTTAAATAATTCATAATATTTAACAATTTATTCTAATTAAATTCAGCAAAAACCCGAAGCTTTATCTAACCGGATTATTCAATATTAAGAGCACCTAATTTGTGAAATAATTAGATACGTGCAAACACGAATTATTCACGTTAAAAGTCCAGACGAGAAGTTTGACAATTTGGTAACAGAGTTAAATTGAATATTCTAATTCTAAACTTAAAACTTTTGTTGAACACGTCAAAATTCGTGAAGACGCAAAATAAACCTTCAATTAATAAATTGTTTACATCTAATACTAGTTATCCTTTCCCCTCAATTTTAAAATACCTCAACTAATGATGGTATTTTAAAATTGTTTACTTTCATAGAATATGTCTGGGAAAAATGTAATCCTCGAAATGCGCAAAAAGTTTTCTAAACGGTCGCCTGAAGGTACTTTAAACTGTATTTCACAAATGGCTCATCCTTGAAAGCAATGGTGATAACATATTACAAATATTTTAGACAGATCTTTCCGCCATTAAAGAAAAATGAACACATCACCGAATCACCGCACCTTTGAGATTTTTTTGTGTTATCCCTAAAGCACCGGCACACAAAATCGGATTTTTCACATGGTCATCAGCTATAAAACTGTTTGAATGTTAGATTGTTAAACTTCAGTTACAAATGCAAAATATACTATGATACGCATCAACTTACATTCATTTATATTGATCCAAAATTTCGTTTTTTTCTCATTATCACTGATAGATGTCTCTTTCCCGAAATTCACAATGTGAATAAATGTTAAAGGCCTAAAGTGTAGTTAATTAAGAATATATCAAAAACGGATGCACTAGAATCAAATACACAAATTTTAAAATCAAATTTTTATTAATTACATGAAAAAAAAAATCAACATATATTTTAAAGAACAGATATATTACAAAGCAATGTTTCATATAAAAATATAGCAATAATACAGCGCTTTACAATTTTTCAATTGTTTACACAACCACTTATATGCAAATGTCAAAAAGCAAATTCAAAATGTCTCGGGCTTGAACATTGTTGCAACTTAAATAAATCATGTTTGAAACATTGACTTGTGGCAAGGTATTCCACTTCGAATATCCAACATAGATTTTTCAATTAATATTCATTTCAAAAGTAATAGCTTTGTTTAGCGAGATATCAATCAAGTAGTATGCAATGATTTTTCTTGGGATACGATAGCAATGGCGTAATTTTAGACGAATTTCGAATAGATTTATAAGCAATGACAATTGTATTCCAGTAAGATTAAACATAAAACTTTATATCTTGCAAATAAATTACCATTGAATAATTTTAAAAACAATGAAATAGATTCTTTAAAAGAAACATTAAAAAGGTTTGAGAAATGAAAATATTTAGCCCAAAATTTTACTTAACACTTTTTGATTTGATTTTAAGTGAATACAAAACTGAATGCTCACTTCTACTAACATTCATTTCTTTCAATTTTAACTAATTTGGATTTCTCTTACATGGAAAAACTCAGTTTGTTACTTTCTCTAGATGTTAACTGCAACTTCTTAAATTTCTTGCTAATTATTTATGCGAATTCTTATAGTTTTAATATACCTATTCTAAAAATATGCATTTGCGCTTAAAATTAAATATACATGAAAGATAATGAATTTATAAGAATGCAATGAGATACGATTTTGAATAAAATGACAGTATCCGCGGGTTCTGTAACATGCATGTTACAGAATTACTAAATAATTTTACGGTTTTTATAGCTCTTTAAATTCAAAGCAAGTTGTGATTTTCTGAAAATTGAAGGATTTGTTTTTGCAAGATCTAAACATCATGCAAGACATGAAGCTATTTTGTACGAAACTGAATTATACATACTGGCAATAGGATTATGTATTTTCTCGGATATTAGTCAGGGAAATAGATGCGTTGATCTTACATTCTTAACATTTTGCTGTCACATAAGGATTGATAATACCAAATCCGAGTTTTATTTGCCCTACTAAACCCTTAATTTAAACACTTCTATAAAGTTTATTTTCTACTTTCTATACCACAGTGAAGTCATTTCTGAAAATATCGTTAATTTAGTTAGTTACAAATATTCGAACAACATTGATTTAGAGCAATGCATAAATAAAAATATATCAATAACTCGCAATATATAAAATTAAGATAGACATAGCATGTAATTTATAAAATTTAGAAACAAGAATAGTTATAACAAGGAAATATAAACATTTTATTTCAATATATTCTTTATGACTATACATTTGAATTCTCAAAATACATATTTAATCAAAAAACGCTTCAATTTAGGTTGAGTTCAGATAGATGTTTATGCACATTCAACACATTTCAATTTTATACTAGATAAATAGCATTTTATTCAAAAGCTAACAGGTTTTAGTCATACAAAAGCAAATCTACAATACACAATTTCAACAATTAATTTCTATTTAAAAACATCCCTGAACTAATTTAACATGAATGATGATTTAATACTTGCCGAAGCGTTAAGCACGTATTACAGCAGTTGCCTTAAAGGCGTAATCACTCAAATACAAATAGTTTTAATTTGTTTGGTATATAATTTTGAATTTGAAGCTCATGCCTGCCGAAAACCAAAAGCCTTGTATAACTCAGTAAAATAAAATTTTATAACTTCTAAAGAATATATCACCAAAATAATTTTACCGTCATTTCTCAAATAAACAACACTTGATTAAATTCCCTTCATCAAAACTTAAATATTCAAATTGCAATCCATACATATGATTAATAATTCAAATTTAAAAAACCATTAATAATATAGTTTAACTTAAAACTATTGGTGACATTAAAATTTAACTTTCAAAAACAACAATTTTATACAATATGGATTGACCACACAAATTAATGCGACAGGAAAGAAAAAAAAGAATTAAGAAATATTGCATCAGTATGAATGCATTTACATAAAACACCAAGAAATAATTAAAACAACTTTTCATTGGAAAAAAAGAAATTTGATGAAAATTATTTTTGTATAATTAGATTGAAGACTGGGTGATAGGTTTCCTTTGTTTTGCGATTGTTTTGAATTGATTATGTTTGTTATTTATGTCGCTTTATTTTTGTTGCTTTCTTTACGAGAACGCAATTCATAGAAAGGTTTCATGAAAAGGTCTGAGAAACTTCCCATATTACAGGAAAAGTAATTTTCGAAATTACTTTCTTGCGTTTTATCAACTTAACTATAAAACAGATGCACTAGAAGAATGAAATCGAGTAATGCATGTCGAAATACTAAATGAGTTCAAAAGATTATTCCTGGACATCGCTTTCCTTATAGCACGAAGAAACCCAATTGTGTGTCATGTTATGACTATTCAAGGAAGTTCAGGAAAGACTGCAAACTATCTCGACTGGAATGTGTCCAGTTTTATGGTAAATCCATACAATTTAAATATATATATATTTGCGTAAGTCTTAATTTCAAGAATGCAATTGCCAAGCTATAACATTAGCAAATAGCTTAACGACTGAAAAGACCATGACGTTGTTTAGTTAAATCAAATAATTATGAAGGTATCTTAAGCCAATAAAAGCCGCTTCACATAAGTGGATTATTACAGCACTACAAATCGCGAGTTCAATCTTTGGAGGAATTCAATCTCCACATTGGCACGACACCACAATATAAATCACATATTTGCCAAACATCAAGGTCATATGTAGCATCGATAATGATGTACTTGACAATAACCGTTTCTTGTAGATTTTAGTGCAACTATTTCCTAGAAAATCATTTTTGAAAGCGTCATAATAATTAACAATGTTGCTTTTGAGCTAATTATATTTCATCTGAACATGGTTAACTTTAAGCAAGACCTTTTTGAATCTTGGTTAAATGACAAAAAAAAACCTATATCGCAAATCACAAAGGCTATTGTAATAACATTTAATGAGCAATTCGTTAGGTATCGCTTTTACCGCTTTTAGTATTTCCTCATGACAACGTAAATTGTTTAAGAAATTTAGCACACTTCATCCGATTTTTGCCTTTAACGGCATAAGCTGCATTTTATCCTAGAGGAAATAAAAATAAAGAACACGAAAGTAAATATTTATCAAGATTAAGGCAAAAAGTTATATTCTTTTGACTAAATAAAACTCAAATGCGTGATGTTGAAATAATTCTATTAGATCATATCAGAAAGTAAAAATTCCGAAAAGTAAAATATTTAAGCTTTTGGAAACTCGCATCAATTTTTTATATGCAGAAACATGTCCCAGCCAAAGCCTACACGTATCAAACTGTACAGGAGTAGATCAAATAAAAGAGAAACAAAAACCACAGAATGAAAATACACTATTTTTGAAATAATCTTCAAAATGCATAAAGATTTATCCCACCTATTTACACAAGTTGAATATATTCACAGAAGTTCACCGAAATTAGAGCCACTTTCAAATGATGTCTAACTTTGTTGTCTAAGATTTTCAATTCCTTTAACCATCAACCATACTAACAGATGAAATTGTGGTATGATGATTATATGGTATGAGAAATGATCATATGTTGGGTATTCCACAATTGTCTACTAAATCTTGGTTACTTTATTTAATGTGCGAGTGATAGCATTCTCATGGATCAGAACCACTCCAATAAATAGGGAAACTTGTATTGTTCCGCACATGAGTCACTGAAAGGGGATTTTCTCTGTACCCTTCTGCCTCCATCAACACAAAATAACACCTTCCGATACTAAAAATACAAATAGGAGCGAGATGTTTAGTATTACACGTGACGTATATGAATTGACATCTCCTGGGCATATTATGTAGTATCCTGTGATTGCTGAGTTTGCTTTCTACAATTGTGGTTGCCTTATTTCTCAATCTTCTACACAGTTTCGTCACACAAAAATACACCAAACTATAAACACTTTTCAGCAAATAAGCAATATATAACCTTATTAACTAAGTTTTTCCAATACTCGGATGAAAGGGACAGCAAGTAAACAAACAAAAATAATTGCACTGCATTTCAACAAGGACTTTGAATTCTTATAAACTTTGAGATACGGATACAATATGGAAGGAAGGCCATCTAAGATGAGGAAATTAATATTATTCAAAACTACAATTAGGTACTCACAAGAATTGTGAAATTCGAAAGAATGAACGGAGGAAAAGAATAAAATGTTTAACAAATATATATATGCCAATCTTAACATTTACAGAATATTATATAACTATCCTTGTTGCTTATTCAAGACTAACTGCCTATTTTAATCTGTTCATTTTTTTTATTACCAGAAATGACGACATCAGAAAGTGAAAGCTATATCCTTATTGGACGCCACAAATGAACTTTGCGACTCTTAGTAACTGCACGTCAGACTAAACCTTGTTTCGAAGTCTCTTGGTGACTAAGCAATTTAATTGCAGGATGTTAATTGTTTTATCACGAGGTACTCGAGTTGGAATTGTTTCGAATAAATAGACAAATGCCGGTTGAAAAAGATTCAAGATCCGTCAGTAACTACCTGCTGAACATCTCAAATCGATGTATGCAACTGAACGCCCCGATATCACTTATCTGCATAACAAAGACGGGAAAAGTGTGAGTTCTTGACCTTTGTCTTAATTAGCCTCCAGTTACACCACTGGCCAATTTTTCAAGCTAGTCAGCACCTTTCATCTGCTCCGGGAACAAAGAGTCAAGACAATCATGGGGCCCCTTCATTATTGTCTGCTTGTTGGCTTCCATACACGACTGGTGACCCTTAACCATAAACGTCAAGCAAAACGGGCCTCCTAAAAATTGACACCTGGCGTTTCAGGAAACAAATCAAATCATTACACTTCTGTTCCGAATCTCAAGCTACTACAAATGTCTCCAAATTAATTCTAACTTGACCCATTACCAACTTTTGCTACCGTATTGATTCAAACATCCATCGAACTGTTTCATCATATTCGTTCCTAGGTGACTTGTGCACGAATGTCGACTTGTAGCTACAACTTCCTGGTAAAGCCTGATCTCCTAAACATCAACGCTTGGCATTTTAGAAACTGATACACAGGCATATTAACTACTTATGATTTCAAAAAACTTATTACTCCAGATGCCGCATCAAATATATTCTCAAATCACTACAACTTTTATCCACAACCACAACATTCCCAAACCCAGGCAACATCCAATAAATTAATATTTCATCATACTTGTGCTTGAGCGACAAAACAGCGCCCATGTCCTAGTTATTCTACGTTACAGACCAAAATGATCCGCATCAATCAACCCATCCGATAAAATGCTGGGGAAGACCAGTTCTAAGCAAGAATTAACCAATTCAGAATTTCTCTGTCTTGATATTTAGGAAACCGAATGAGGGGTCTTGTTTTCGGATCAAACAGAAATCAATAAGGCAGCACCTGATAATCCTCAAAATAGATTCAACTTTATATCGCCTTACTAAGATCTCAGATGCTTTCTGTTCATTGAACATAATTTCAAACCACCCACTCAATCATATACAAAGATGCCGAATGTCATTTTAGAGCAATTATTGATGAAATACTAAAGTGGAAGAAAATAAACCTCAACGAATTATGGAACCTGAAAAAGCACGAGTGATTGAAACACCCTTACTCGTCTAAAGACGAACCCATGAAGGACAGCCTCAAGGATGTTTTCAATTCTTTTGTCTACGATATCCAATCAGAAAATGACCGAAAAGAGCACTTTGTAAAGACTAACCAACATTTGCGACAATATAGATGATAGTATGCCATAAACTAAACGCAAGTTTACTTCGTTATCCAAACATTAAATACAAGGAGCGTAAATGATTTTCTCGTCGATATTGATGCCATGCTATTGAGAGTAAATTTTAAGTATATGTGCAATGTTATTCTGTCATTCACATACAAAGTACAAACAGTTATTTTTAGTATTTTCGATATTATATTTTTATAAACAAACCGTTTTATAAAATTAACCTATCCTTGTACCAGATTTAAATTCATTTCAGAAATCGAAATAGATTTTTAAAGCGTATGTGCTTTGGTTGTTTGCCAGAAAATTTCAAATTCGTATAGTTCTTCAATAGAATTTTAAGTTATTTAGATAAGTATGAAACAGACTATCGCGATTTAATATTAAAGCAGCTTTTGTTTAATTTTTTAACAGTTCAATTAATTTTATATTCTATTACTAAATAAGTTAAGTTTCCCACGAATAATTCTGCCAAAGAATCTATAATTCTTTGCATTATATATAATTTATAATTCTTAAAACTGAACTAAGCATTCGATACACGATATGAATATTAAGATGACTTTTAGTGGTTTGTGTCCATAAGCGATTTTTAAAATTTCATATTAAAAACTAAATAGTCAGATTTAAATTATCTTGCTTAGAACATTCAAAGCCTTTTGGCCATGATGGCCAGGCATGACCAAAATTGCCTTGAAACCCTAATGCTACAGAAATGAACCGATCAGTTCGCTAGCAAAACTGATCAACCCTCTTCTGTTGAATAGAACGATTTAAAAAATTAAATTTAGAAATATTTGAAATGAGAATACTAACAACATATTTAATCATGGGTATAATTTTTAAGTTTTATCAATGCAGGAAATATTACAGAAATTAAATTTTAAAAGAATTATATATTCTTCCGCATGATTTTTAAATTTAATTACCTATATAGCTTTTCATTAAAATCAATATATAATGCAAAGTAATTAATGCAAAGACTAAACTAAAACAAGATCTGTTTCATACTTAGTCTGAATAATGTTCATTAGAAATCGGTGGAGTGATCAAAATCTAATTATATCAAATTTCATTACGAGTTCTGCTTGGGCAGAATTTGAAAGTTCCAACTATCTTTTAAATCATGAAGTACGAGGTCAAACATTTACGGTCTAGGATCAGTTAAACATTTTATTTGAAGTTGAATGTTAATTTAGAGCAGTCACTGATGTCTTATTATGGTGGAACTATAGCCATCTGATTGACATTATTTGAAACTGTTTCCGTAGAAGACATTTGCATTATAAATGGATGGATTTCTTTATGAAAGTACCAACTTTAAACCCATCTTATCCGACTCCAAAATACATTTTTTTCTTAAATGCATTTCTTAGAGGATTGCAAATTATTTACTTTAGAATTTTTTTTATCCTGATCAAATGATTGCAACTCAGTTGCATGCAAGTTAAAAATTTTTACATGTATTTTGTTAAAAAGATTAGAAACTGCTAGCTTTTGTGAATAAAGTCAATTTAAATCATTCAGAAGTTAAAGTTGTATCGCCATTCCTTTTGATTTCTAAAGCATTTCCCGATGAATGGTTATTTTTATATACTATGGCCATAGGGGAAGAACATTGAATACTCAATCTTAAGAAAATCCATTCTATAAAAATATAGGCATTGCTATGAATTTTATCATTACTTAAAATAGTCCTTTTGCATGCTCCACATCATTGAAATATTAGAGGGCTTAAAATATGAAAAACATGAATCATTTGCAAAAATCTGGATTTTCCCTAAAATGTTTGAGACGTTATAATATTCCAGCAACTAAGTAGCGCTTCAACATTGGTGAAGCTAAGTGAAAGCTTCAGCGGAGGTTGAAAGTCATCAGAAACAAGATGCTCAACCTCTTCGAAAAAAAAAAAACACTATCAACTATCGAGTGGTGGATTGCGTACTGCTATAATTCTACATAATACTCGAAACTGCTTTCCTTTATCTTCTGCCACAAAAGCTGTATGTCTCCAGCTAAATTCATACAAACAGTGTAAACTTTATGCAACCTCTACACAACCAATCGCTCCAGTTTCAATGATTTGAATGCAGAGGGGAAATCGCTGCATTTTGGCGCAGAATCCTCCATGGTTTTGTTTTTAGCCGACATAACGTGAAAGCTACAATATGCATCTTCCATTTCGGTTTAATCAATTTTGGTTGGAACCAAGTTTAACAGGTTTAATTTCTAAGAACCATTAAAATTTCATGATGTTTAAGTCATTTAATAATAGTTATACACTAGTATATAAGCGACTTGGCTATGTTTTTAGAATCACTAATGATAGAATTTGAAATTATCTAAATACATTTCAGTACAAGACTTAAAATAGCCGAGAAAGCTCCAGAATACAGCATTTAATATTTCGAAATCAAAATTGGAAAGAAATCAGTCTTGTAATAAAGACAATTAGAATTGGGGAAAAATTTTATTCAATTATACCAAGAGGAATTCCGCATAATAAATATAAAAAAAATTATTTAAACTACTACTTGAATATAAAATACTAGTAAATCGTCAGTAATAAGAATTTATTTGCCGGCATCTACATTGTTCATAAGTTCTGTTCAACTATTTTATATATCAGTGAAGGAAAAAAAAACTTCATTAATAAGGAAGAAATTTTCTGTTGATATACAGTATAAACTAAATTCAGTGGCCTGACAGCCCATGTGTGCTAATTCCTAAGCTTATCATACTTGCTTTCTTGACCTGTTAGGCGACTTGTCCCAGTTAGGTAGTCAACCTTAAGCGGAACCCTCAGTGTTTAGTTCCCAAGCATGCTTGGACCTCAGTTTATCGACTCAATGAAGGGATGAAAGGCTGAATCGACCTTTCCCAGTTCGAGGATTAAACCTCAGATCTATCACTGGAAGTACTACTACTACTACTACTTTTATTAGAAGATGCAATCCCATGGAAGGGGAGAACCTCATAAATGTGGAAGAGAAGCTTCCAGCATAGTAGTTGGTTTCCGCACTTTTGTGGGCACACGAAAATATGGGGATTCGACTCTTCTTGAAAACGGGATTTTCTTCCCAACAGAAGGATTGTACCATGGCCAATGATTACCCTCAGAGTTCAACAATTCCCACAAGTGTTTCTGTTGATGTGGTCAGGTCATTCAGACTTTTTTGTGTGCCTTCCGGAGGGTCGGAGTGGCCAGCTTAAGGTTAATATAAGGCTATTGAACAATATAGTCAGCCCCAAAATGCAAATAGTACAAATTGTTCCTAATTACTCCAGCATCTACTCGTACACAAAATCCTGCTGCTTGGTAATTTTTGAATGGGGAAAAAACTCAATGAAATGCCCCGCCCACAAAGAATTTTAAATATTTAGAGGAATGAACTATTTAAATTTCAAGGAATTGAAATTTATTATCCGTTTCTATTATGCATTCTGCATGGATTGGTAACAGAATATGGAGTGCAAGAGTCCTACCCGACCCAACCCTCAACAGTCCAGTTATTTCCACCACTGAACAAAATTATATTGTAAATATTCTAATATATAAACTGAGAAGAATATATGGATCTCCAGATGCGACATTAGAGAATTTCAGTTGCTGGATTTACATCTTAAATTATAGACCCACTCTATAGAAGAGTTATTCAAGCATGTGTATGTGAATAATCTTGCTTTGAACTAGAAATCAGACTTCTGCTTTTTGGTGCTGAAAGACCTTTACTCTCAGAAGTTACTGCACACATTTCTCCCCGATCTCTTAGACATGGTTTAAATTCGTGTTCAATGCAAGAGGGATAAGCAAAAAAACAAACTATACAACCCCAAAATAAGTAATGAAAATACCTTCGTAGTTGGAACATTTTCTAATGGAAACTAAAAGACAGATGACATTTTTATTCATAAACGGATTTAAAATTATTTTAATTGGCAGCAAAGAGAAACATTTAAAAAATCCAAGATTTTTTATTAAATTGAAGATATTTGCTGGAATTTCGGTCCTAGATGACAATTTCTTACTACTGAGAGAAGGAACGCATCTAAACATTTTGGTACTAGTTTGACAATCGAGGCCATTTACATGAATAATAAACATTAAAAACTGTCAAGCAATTAAGTCATCTCGCAGATCAAGAACAAAGGATAAATCAATTGACTAATACCAAGTCCACAAATATGTGAATCGAAAGCAAAGAATAAAGGAATCTGACTTGTAGTGGACAAACTTCCATGACAGCAGCATATGGAATATTGATTGAGAGCAGATTGAGACTTCTTTGGATAGAAGTCTAGAATCATATTACTACAAATTTCAAGACAGATGTAAATGAATGAAAGAAATCAACAAAAGGTGACTAGTTAAATGTCGTAGATGATTTATGAGAGTCATATTTGATCTTTGCGCTTGAATTTGGGAATATACAAAAAAGTGTTATCCATACACAGATTTGCAATACTCCATTTTTATTAATGGAAAATTTTGCAACTTCTTCCAAGAACATAAAATTTCCATTTGCATGAACATATCGCCAGCTTTTATCTAATAATCATATCAGATCTAAAGCAACAGCGCCCATTTTAATGTAAGCAATGAATTTTAAAAGCTGGTCAAATAATGCGATAATTGTTTATTCCTAGTTCAATATATTTGGCTGTCTCTGGTACAAAATATTGCATCTATATTGAAATATAATATACATTCTAGAATATTCAATAAATCACATCCATTGAGTGCCAAAGAAGTTATTGAGAGAACATGGATCCTCCCACAGATGGTTCGAACGTTATAGCGGATAAAAAGATGTTAATAGTTGTTAAAGAAAGATTAGAGGGGATTTATCCAAAATATAAATCATTGAAAAATTTCCTTGCAGAATCCAACAGAATATTAATTTTGAAAAAAAAAAAAGGATAGCGTTTGAATAGTATATAATTCCCTGTAATCGGTAATTTAGTGGTATCTAATCCTAAAAGTCAACTCTTAATCTTTAATACTGTAAATGAAATTCAATAATAAAATACTGCAGTCTTCTCAGAATAGATGAAGGGGGGGGGGTTCTCAGAACCATTTAGATTAGTGGTATTTAGTATAAATTTAATCAAAATCAATATTTAGTATAAATTTTGTAATACAAATTGAATAATTTCAAAATTCGATGTTATACAAGGTTCTTAAATATTTTGATATCTAAGCTACATTAATTTTACACAATGAAATTTGATTTTACTTAAAATTCACTCAAGTTTTTCTTTAAATTCGTATGATCGTTTTAAAAGAGTCCCCTTTTGTGCCTTTTACGTTGAAGCTAGATGCACTTAAATCGATATTAAAATTCATTTTCCACTGAAAAATCTTTAAAGTAATCCTAATCTTGAATCACGATTCTATAAAAAGAGAATGACAATTTAAACGGTCAAATTTAACGTGCGAAAAAATCACTTATGACCTAATGGTATTAAAATCCACCGTTTTTCATTGATTTTCAGTTGAAAGTTCATCCGTCCTCGTGTCGAGTTCTACGCAATTGAGTATATGCCAGACATGCCGGGTTTTTTTTCAATAACTATATTTCAGTTTTTAACACCCAATCTCATTAGAAATAAAGGATGTGTTGTGTATAAAGATAATTTTAATTGGATAATAGTTAAGATAAAACAAAACTGTTGGGGGGGGGGGTGTTTTACTTTTTAAAATAGGAACTTCAAATTCGGATAAAATTACTCTTCATTTCCATATTAAACGTTATCCTTGGGATAATTAACAATTTGAATGTATTACTTTCGATAAAACGTAGTCGTATTGTCTCGTCTAATGCACAAAATATGATTTAATTTAAAAAGAAAATGGGAGCACGACTGCTACAAGCTGTAGTCCACAAAACTTTAAACGGAACGAGAATCACTGCTATTCTGCTATAAAGGAATAAATAAGAATGGGAGAGATTTAAATGAAAGCTGGATTGAAACATTTTTATTGAAAAAGTGAAAATTTATCTGAAATAAGATTACTTGAATGTTGTAAACCTACATTAAATAAATACGAGTCCATTTGTCCTTTTCGATACTGTATCCGAAATATTTGATATCGAAATCTCGCGATTTTGATTATCACAACTCATCCCTAAATCTGCATAGAATACCATAGGGGTAGAGATTTGATTCGCTGGCCGGAAGTTTTAGATATTAAAGATTTTACATGCCATATTGAGCCTTCACGAGAAAATCTTGAAATTTACGAGTTCAGTAGTACAAACAAGCAGTTTAAAAATATGTATATTTAATTACTATTTTTTGCTTTAAGAGCCTAGTTCATCTTTTCTTATTCATACTTAGAGGAAATAGTAGTTTATAGAAGACTTTAGAGACAGAGAACAAGCTTATATATCTTTACAACATAAATCGGAATTTTACAGAAGTTTCCACTTTTTCTTCAAATGGAGCTGAGATTTGTTTTAACTTGGACATAATGAGAAATTTTAAGAATACTCCTGTGAAAACAGTTCACCTGTATCTTTTTAAGTGTATTTATAAATATATTAATAAGCTTTAACATCAGGATACTCCTTTCGTCTAATTACTCTTTGATTATTAGTTCCACTTCAATTATTGATAAAAGCTGATTTTACGATTTAACATTTTTTGTATTCTCAAAGTTTAAATTTTAAGCTCACTTTAAGTTATCTACTCGCTCTATGCTAAGTTATCTACTCGCTCTATGCT
>JAPMOQ010015002.1:170061-191730 GCA_026543055.1 Argiope trifasciata
GCTAAGTTATCTACTCGCTCTATGCTAAGTTATCTACTCGCTCTATGTTTTGTTGTGCAAAGCCTTTTGATCATGTTGGCCAGACATGATCAAATGAACCTCGCATCTTAAACATAGCAGAAAACAACCGATTAGTTCGCTAGCAAAACTAATCAGATCTTTTCTGTTCCTCATGATAGATAAAATTTCGGTGAGTAAAAAGGATCTAAAACTCTACATCTATTCAATCTCTTCTACGTTAATGGAAACAAAAGGATATTTAATGGGTCAACAGATTTCAAAACTTCTTCGAAGGTTGCTTATCCAATACAAAACGGCGTGTTTCATCCTCGCATAAATTACAACAGAATGAAGATTGAATGATTAGGTTTCTATCTAAAAAAGTATTCTAATTTGATAATGCGTTTAAGAGTTATGTACTACTATATTTCGTATTTATAAATACAATTTTCGAATTGCTCCTTTTTGAAATCTTAAGGTGTTTACAAAGAAAATTAAAGTATTTGTCCAAACTCAAGAAAATTACTACATGAGGATAGCCGAGAAAGGTTAATTTGAAAGCTTAAAAAATGTATACTATTTTATCAGATGCTTTTAAATAAAACTAAAGGGCTTAATTTTGTAAACCGAATTGACATTTGCAGATTACCCGAAATATTTTTATACTTGTTTGTACTATCGAACTCAAAAGACTTTTTACCCAAAACTCTTCATTGTCAATTGAACACAATTTCCACTACTTTAAACGCAGGAAGAATTATTTCCTTTCACTTTCCAACTTCTAATTTCCACTCGTAATCCGAATCGCATATAATGAAGCTTTTTCTAGACATCAGTTTTAAATACGATCCCCCCCCCCTTTCGGTTATTTCCGAAATTTTTAGTTCAGATTTTAATTTTTGACATTTAAATTTGATACAAGGCCATAAAATTTAGTATTTTTCATAAAGCTAAATATGTGCACAGTTAAAATTGTCGCATAAGCTTAACTCGAATTTAGATTTTTCCAAAGAATTGCTTTACACGTCAATGTTCTGCGTCATAAGTTTCTTTTTACATTGTAGTAACTATCCTTTGCTCTTCATTTTAAAATTTTACCTATACCTGAATTATTTTTGGTTTCAATTTGGCTCACAAATTCGTTTATACTTTTTAAGAGTCTTCTATCCTACATAATTTGAAGTGAGTCATTTTACTTACTTGCATTCCTTCCAAATGTCATTCATCCAGAAAAGCAAAAAATAAATTTCTCTCCCATTCGATGACTTGAAAAATTAAGTTTATGATTCCAGGTATCACTTTTTAATAAAGTTTAACGTTTTACTTATAGTCTAAGAACCTACATTATTGAAGTATTTTTATGCATTTTATGTTAACCTGGAGAAGGTTTTATTCCTACAAATACAATGATTCCCGTTATTTTTATGGCCCTTCGATATTTAATACTTTTCTGACTAGCATTTCGATGCTTTTCTAATATACTGTATAATTTTAAAAGTCTCAATATTCTTAGTCTTATCGACTACGATTTGGTTTGCTGGCTACGACAGAAAGCTACAAAATATCCATTATATATTTTTAACTCCCAATTTTGTTCTATTTAATTTTATGGAGGACTTTCACCCAATTAGAGAATTTGTTATTTTATCGATAAATATTTAATAAAATTAACTGCCCAGTTTAGAACTATTCTAAAGCCAAGTTTAGAATTGCCTTCGCTATTGAATGCATAAGAATGCAATTCATTTCAACATAATAGTTAAATTTTGACAAATTAAAAGATGAGTCACGGAACTAGAATTCAACCACCGAACTTAAAAGGTGATTTGCGTATTACGTTATAAGTGGATCTAAAATTATTTTGTAATCGTTCTTTTAGATTTCAAAATCCTGATGTAAGTAATAAAATTCTATTAATATTTCTACAGATCAAAGACAGCTTTGAAATTTTTCTAGCATTTATTGAACTAATTCTACCACGCATATTAAGATGGAACCTATTTTGGTCAGAGTGCCTATTTTTTAGTGAAGGTTTCGATTATGATGGTGATCAGGCATCGTAACCGAAAACCAACCCTAATCGGGAAAAGTCGATAATAATGTTGATCAGTCATCACTATCAACAATTCCCTTTCGTCATCACAGAAGAAAATCCGTTAATTCAACAATAAGATGTATCAGACAACTTATAACGAAACTAAAAAATTATCGAAAGATTTCATTTCCATTTTCACTCAAAAATGTACGGTTTGTTTAGGATTTTTCTTACTTGCAAAGTATCGTTACATTTTAATCGGTAAAATCTCGGGCAGGTTAGTGGGGAGAGCCAAAATAATATCGAAATGAAATTTTGCTTAAGTGAAATCAGTTTGTAAAAATTATAAGCGAAATTCAATGAATGTCTAAAAATTCATCGAGTGGAGAAACATTTCCGATCTCTAAAAATCGGCTTTAACGCCTGGATAGTTTCTGTAAGCAATCCGTCGCAACCAGCATTTTTGTTTGTAAATTATAGGGGAAAGAGGGATTTGTAAACATCTTACGAAATTTGAAACTGATAGCGGGAATGAATTACTGGAATCCATGTTGATAACAGTTTACTGATGGATTGTCTAGCAATATTTTAGATATAGACAGTCTGGATAGGAGTAATGTTTCGCACATACAGGAAACGTAAGAATTTGCTACGTTCGAACTACCGACACTCGCATTCAAGATCTATTTTAAGTAGTGAAATTTTTACAGATGGTTTAAGAGTATTTTGAGTGTTTGTGCGTCTGAATTTAGATGCCTAGATTTTAAGTTTATAGTTTTCTTAGAAGTAAATTCGCAATTGCATCCAAAAAGGCTTAGTACGCCCATTTCTTCCAATGAAAACCGAAAGGAACTGACATCTAGCATATGGTAACGAAGTTTTATTTGTTAATTTATTTTTCAAGTATCTAGAACTGTCTAAAGTGAAATGGATAATCGATAACACGTACAAATTCATTGTTTATTTCAACATTGTAAAAAATAGTTATGAGAGTTTTGGATTGCCTGACATAAGGCGTAGTGGCCTCTAAAGAAACAGTTTGATATAGATTTATTAATTGTTTCATGGATACAGGATGGTTTAAAGAGGGGTGAGGAGATGACTGCAAGCATAAGCTAACATTTAATCTACACAAGCTGCATTTACAAAAAGTGAAACTCTTTATATTAAAAAACTAGATACGAATTCCTCGAAATATTGAAGACCTCATTTTAACTTTAGCAATTCTAAATTTTATGACAGTGAAAGTGTGTAAAGTATGAATGAAAGATAAGGGGAATTGACACTAAAATCTTCTGTTTCAATTTGTTAAGCACTATCCCTTTATATATTTATGGGGTTAAAATGTAATGTTAGATGTAATTACGTTCAGAAAATTTTTCAAAACTAGTTTACGGAGAACCTAAATTAGTTTCCTCGCAATGTTTAATATCAATAAAAGATTAAGCTTATTAGATTATTCCAGAAGAATGTTAAATTTTTCAGCCTACGTTAACCAATTTTTTCAAAGAACTTTTCTTAGCAGGAGAAGAATTAAAAATATATTTTTTAGGTTAATAATTAAAGAAGACACTCAACTAAGATACACTAACCACGTTGAGTAAGGGACAGGCTAATGTCTCAATGAAAACTGGAAAATGCATTCTTAACAGTGAACATTAAACAAAGGCACAAATGGACCAAAGAAAGATTAATAAAATGCGCAAAATCAAAGTCAATATATATTTAAACTGCAACACAATTCAGATTCTGGTTACATTGAGATTGAGATCAACTTCCCATTTATCGCTGCCACCTCTGCCGAAATAACATTCGATTAAATGAAGAGCAAAGCTACTTACTCTTCAAGTACAACAATCCAAATACAAACAAACTATGTGATAGTTCAATTCTTTCAGATTTTTAAAACTTCTATCAGGCAAGAACAGATTTCTGAGAGATCATGGTAAAAAGATTTTTACAAAAAATTATTTCTCGTTACCACGGAACTTAGGAGGGGAAACGAGATTGTAAAACAATTCTCAGACCCCGACTGTATTATGCAAATTAAGCGATAGGAATCTTAAAGCTATCCATAGCATGAATTTATTCGCTACCTTCTCTGTTCTTTGTATAAATAAGAACTTAAAGCTCTAAATAGTTCTGGTTGCCACTGTTTCCTATCCCAAGTGGAAGATCTGCACTATACCTCCATGAAAGGAAAGATTTACAAAATGTCTAAACAAAAGTGGACTCTTAAAAGCTCAAAACAGTAATATTTAAGAATATTAATGGGTCAGGCTTGATCTGCCTTTCACCAAGGACATTCAGCAAAGATCTTTCGGCCATGTTGGAAGGTGAGGAATTTTTCTTGTCCTTTCAAAATACGGGAGAGCTGTTTGCCATTTTCTAGAAATATGAAAATGGTGGGTCCCACCAGAGGGTACCCAACTCCATCCTTTTGATAGAGATTTCAAAATAGGTTACTGTTATATCAGCATGAAATATCTCAGCTGAGGCTATTTTAGCTAAGTTATCGGCAATCTCATTATCATATAAGCCAACATGAGGGAGGCCACAGAAAGTGTACAATGTATACGTTACATGATTATTACAGAGTACACTAAGTGCACATGATTGTCACCATGTCGTCTGCAAGAAATTCTATGCCGTTTGAAAATTGTAATGCCGTCGGGCGACCTATATTAAGGAATTAGCCAGCTTTTGTAAATAAATGACGAAATAAAATTTAGATGTTCCCATTGACAATCTGACCAGATGGATCAAGATTTTCCGTTCAGAAAATTGAATTTAAGATTATTGCTCAAGCTTGAGATATTGGCTCACTATTTAAACAGAGTTTCAGTGATATGAAAAATGCAAATATCACCCAGTCTTGAGATTCGTTTTCATATTCAATTCAACAATGAAATTACATTTTGCTTCAGGTAGTATAAAATTTAAATGCAAATTTTACATGAAAAAAACATTCAAGTGACTAATCAAAAATTAAATATTAAAATCTCTTATATGGATCGATAAGCTGTATTAATAAATTCAAGATAAGCATATAGTTTCATTAAAAGGAAAACCATTGGCCTGTATAAACATACAACTAATAACAATATGTACAGTATTATGTAATATCAATTTTCACAAATACATTCAAAATCTTTGCCAACCATTTAGATACAGTGATACAGCTACAAAATGATCCGATCAAAGAGGATTTAATCTGACAAAGATGCCAATGCATTTTTTGTATACAGTTACTCCTTACGAATCTAACAATTTTTCAAAATCTCAGATATAATTTTTGCAACGTTTCCATGAGGTTGTTGAATTTCTTTTATAAAAAGTCTTAAAGAAAATAATTCAATTTTACTAATATATTTTCTCAACAAGACAGCTTCAAGTATTACCCAGCCATAGAAACATCAAGAAATACATGTTTATGTATTCCATGTAAAATATTCATCAATATCTCAAACATGTATGAAATAATTTTTCAAACTGATTGTTTAAAATGAAACGTATATTAGCTGGCTAGTGATTTAATTGTCTGATAAGATATTTTTCCAGATCTTTACTTGTTTATTGTACTCATAATGAAATGATCATTCGAGGAGGAAAATCTAGTAATTTTCATCGATCATTCGTTTATCTAAATATCCTTTCTCTTTAGAAGGACATGAACATTTTTGTTAAGTTTTGTACTAGGAGACATAGATCTTGTTGTGATTTAAGATTAGCATGGATTTTCTCGTGCAAATATTTAGATGTGTATTACAAAAGTTTCAATGAATTATCTATTCTACGAAAATCAAAATTGCTTTTAATACGTTGATATTCTACGAGTTTTTCGAAAACTTGAAACAAACAAAAGCTTGTTAACTCGACAAAACTATTATTACAGCTTTTGTAAAATTTTCGGTAATGGGAACAGCCATTCATATAAAACTGAAGCAAGGTAGTTGAACAAACTAAATACGAAAAGATGCCTTCACAATTTGGATGCATCAAATATTGAAACCTACAACTTAAGAATCGACATTATCAAAAATTAAGCATACTGAATCTACAAGAAATATTAGACTAGGCTCCAAATGATATATAACAAATTTATAATTAACAAAAGTTCAATTATTGAAATCAACCGATTTCCAAGTTGTTAGAACTGGATCGCCAGATTTAGAGTTTAGATTATCGATCAGTTGGTAGATAAAGGTAAATATTGAATCAAGCACCATAAAGGCTTCCGATAGAATACAGCATCCATTAGAGAAGTACTGAAATCTTAATTTCACGAAACAAAAGTTGAAACGATTAAATAGAAAGTTGTAATACGACCAGAGAAAGCATCTTGTGTTTATTTTTCGAAATAAAAGTTATGAGAGCTGCATATAAGGCTAACATGTACAGCTAATTTAGAGATTTAAAAACTTTAAAAAATTTGGATATATTTCATGCATTAAAATGCAGATGTTAACTGATGTTTACCGAGGCCTTTGATTCTGCGAAAAAAGATAGTGCTCAGTTGACAGCTTTTTAAGCTTAAGTTTTTTGAAATTGTGCTTAAATTGATGTAGGATTGTTATGTTTTATAGGCATTAATAGATATTTCAGTGTCTATTGTTTTAAGGTGCTTATTGCAGATAATTCAAAAAAAATTTCACCGATCAATTGAAAAATTATTCTCTATTGAAACAAAAAGCCAAGAAATTTCATTTGATGATTTATAGCCATGAAGATTGTTATGTAGATTTTTTTAACCCTGAAAAACTAATCAATTTGAAATTGATCCTTCAACGATAAAAACGTAATATAGCTCATGTCATAAGTATCTCCATAACATAGCTGAAACGATCTACCATCTCTAACAGAAGTAACTTGCAATTAAAGCCAATCTTAATATAATTCTTAAACAATTTACCTAAATAATATAATCATGGAACGAAACGTGGTCTAATTTAACGATTTCTATCAATTTTCGTTATTTTAATCATTTTATTGTCATCTTAAAAAGAGACCGAAAAATCACCGATTTGTGCAAATTATGTTCCTCCATTCTACCAAATTAGCTTCACTCATACCATTATCCAGATATCTGACCCCACCCCTCCCGCCAGCCGGCTGGCATTCCCTTTTATTTTATCCCAATAATCTTTTCATTTCATTTCATGACCTAATATTTAACTAATACTTGACATTCAGTCCATTTAATTGAATCACTCTGAACATTCATTTCATACCAAGCATTCATATATAGAATCATTCATACAAAGCATAAATTTGCACAAATGAAAAAATTCAAGGACAAATTTACTTGAAAACTCTTTACTGTTTAATTTTTAAGCATATTTTAAACAATATATATTTAATATCTTAATCCCGCAAAATTGCAAAAGCTTTTAAATTTTAAAATAGTCTAGTAAATCTTTAGTAATCTTAGTCTAGTAATTTTATAAAAGCCTTAAAATTTCAACTTTAATTGCAAATTACATCCCCTTTGTCAAAAAACACCGGTCATGTTTGTATATTGTTTGAATATGCTTCTGATTTTACTGGGAACTTAATTTGGAATATTTCAATCCATACCAGAACGAAACTCCAACTTGCAACGAAAAATTTAACCGAAATTTCTGGAAGATATTTTAAAACTACAAAATTAGAAATCAAATCTTAATTCAATGCTTGAGCTTGATAAGACATTGCCTACAAAGAAACTAACTAGATACTTCATCTTGTTCTGAAAGTCAAATAACTGGAAATTATAGATTTATTAGTCTAAAATCAATCATCTTATTGAAGACTCAAACCAATTTGTAACAGTCTTGCGCAATAACAGAAGCGAAAATATGATCTTGGAGAATAATAATTCAAGTCGAAAAGAAACAGTTCAAGATAATATCAACTGAAATTAAAATGGCTTTGAAAGCTTGGAATAACTTCGGTTCCAACACTCTTGCCTTAAATGAAAGTTGGAAGATTGTAAAGCATCAGCATCCTATTAATTCAAATTCTTTTATAAATTTTTATTCCAAAATAATGCTTTGAGCTTCTCCATTTTAAATTCTGCTCATATTCTTATAAGATGCTCTTCTGATAACATTAGCTGACGTATATTGTGCATTGAAAAGTGCGACAAATGTCACGTTTGAAAATAGGATAACACTAAAACAGGACAGCATGCTACTGATACTAAATAAGATACGTGTCAGATGTATTCGCTGATTATTCTTAATGAAGATTGTTTTATGAAAAGTTGATTAAAAATTATCATCATAAAGGAAAATAACATGGCTGTTTAAAACAGATAAGAGAAAAGTAACATCTACAACGATGTTCATTTTTTCTGGATTTATGAAATAATCTCCCATAAAATGTAGAGTATCCATATAGTACAGTGGACTAAAGTTGATAATTGGGATTGGATTGGTGCATCATTTACTAATGATTAGGTTAAGCCTAATTGGTCAAATGAAAGAAATACCTAATGAGGAGGGAAATGTGAAGTTTAGTTTATTCCTCACTAATAATATTTTATGAAAACATTTTTCCCTTTACCTTATTAACTTTATATTCATATATAAAATTTAAGGCAAAACCATTTCTTCTGTGTGCTCCAATCATTAGCGATATGAGAAGGTCAAATATTTTGGATATCATTACGCATAACTTTAGATAATCTTATTAAAACAAATAGTTTAATTGGCTTAAAATCTGATTTGTGAAATCTGCAATAGCT
Source organism: Argiope trifasciata (assembly GCA_026543055.1). Classification (NCBI taxonomy): domain Eukaryota; kingdom Metazoa; phylum Arthropoda; class Arachnida; order Araneae; family Araneidae; genus Argiope; species Argiope trifasciata. Next base: position 178,824 of record JAPMOQ010015002.1, read on the forward strand.
GTGTGACCAAAGATATGGCGAGTGAATTCTCAAGAGGCTAAGTTTTAGACCATTAGTTAAAGGCCCTTCAGATATTTGTTCCAATATTTTTTATATGGTTATTTACAAATATTCAATGTAAAAAGCAGAAATGTGGCTTGCAAGTTCTCATACGAATACAGATTTCTTTGTACAAGTTACAAAAATCTCATTTAAATGAGGTTGAAGATCAATTTTGCTAGAATGCTCCTTTATAAATTAATATTCAGAATCATACTATTTATAGCAATTACGTTAAATGGTTGGCAAATGGAGAACATTTTAGTAAACTAACTAATGCAACATACGGATCAGCACTAATATTACTTCTTTGACTTGATGGTGTCATACATCAAAATTGATCATGACTTGATCATTGGAATTTTGACAACAGCACTCAAGGAGCTCAAATATTTTCATATCTTTGTAGCTGATTCACTTTAGGGCACCTACGCTTAAGCCCATAGCATGGCCTTTTCAATTTCATTGAGGCGACGTATTTTCAGGACATCCTATAAATAAAAATACTAGTTATTCATTAATGTACGTATATCCATTAAATAATTTGAACTTTTGTAATCAATATTAAATTACGCATCGTTGTAACATAGTACACCTATAGAAGTATAAGCACACGATACCAAAATTTTTCGATGGGAAGCACAGGCAAAATTTAACAGTTGTCATGGGATTCAGTATCATTTCTTATATATTTGTAAATTTATATAGTTATTTTTTACTGTAAATATTTCGGTATTTAAATGAAAAGCTCAGAACATGTCCATCAAACCATCTATTGATCAGAATGGTCACGGATAACGCGGGGGGGGAGGGTTCTGTTCTATAGTTCAAAATTATTTATAACTAGCCGCCTTTGGCGACCAGCTGGTTCGCCATGAGTAATGTGTTCCAAAATTTTTTTTCGGTGATGCTACCAAAATATTAAATATTTTTTAAAGAAAGAGAAAAAGGGAAAAAAAAAATTATTCAACAAATGATTTAAATGTTGCAAACGATTATAGAAACCTTGGCTTTGCATTTATTTTTTTAGAAAATATCACATTTTACAATGAAAAAAAATATTGAATTAATGATACAGATATTGCAAACGATAATAGAAATATACCATTAAGTCGGGATTCCAATGCATATCCTGTCTAAATTCGATCAGGTTTACAGTAAAGAAGAATTATTGAATTAATTATTTAGATATTACAAACGATCATAGAATCCTTTGCTTTGCATTTATTTTTTTAGAAAACATCACATTTTATATTTCTTTTATTTTATCCAGTCACGTACTAAAAGCTGCATTTCTTTAGATTTATTTGAGATGATAGGGTTTTTTTTTTATTTGAACTTTCTGCATTGTTTTCTTTTATTTTATCCAGTCACGTGATAAAAACATGGTTAAAATATTTCTTTAAAAATTCATTAAAAATAGTAGCTTAAGTTATACATTAAAACACTGATACCATTTGAAAGCTAATTTTTTAATCTTGAAATTGATGTAAAAATCATGTTTGTGCGATAATATTTTCGGAAGTTACAGCGGAAAAACGTCGAAATTTCGCTTAAATTTTAATTAATTTAAATTCTAATTAAAAATTCGAAAAAAGGGGCTCCGAGGTGCACATTCCCGACCACCAAGGTATACATGTACCAAATTTGGTAGTTGTAGGTCCAGAGCGTAGTAGAGGTCTGGCCTGCAGAGCGCCAACACACACACACTGAGCTTTATTATAAGTATAGATAAATGTCATGCATATATGGTAGGTATAAGAAAGATAATTATTCTTATTGAATGCACATACTACGACTATGTAAGCGAAAATTCAAAGCTAGATAAGATTGAGAGCGAAGAAAAAAATCAAGAAATTAAGATAAACATTATTATTTAACTATTATAACATTCCAAATATTTGGATAACATACGCAACCAAATTTCTTTATAGTCAATTTCTACTAATAACCGAAATATATTCCAACAACTACAGAAATAGCGTTACTAAAATACTTGTCCAACTTTTGAAATTTTCTACATAACATTGGTTCTTTGATTGTGCTAATGTTTCTCCAGTGATAAGTTTTAAAGTTCAAATTACTTTAAAATTATAAAACTTGAGAAATTTACTTTTATGTATACCATATACTATAAGTATAAAATTTCAAAAATCATTTAACTCTTTGCACTCAAAAGACAACTCATGGTCACAATTCCATATGGTGCATCATTTTAACATTAATTTACGTTTCCATTTTGACTGCAAAACATATCTACAGAATTGCAAAAAGATTTAATTCTTCAAGAAAATCCAACGTGAAACTTTTGGAACAATAAACAAGTCTTTGTATTAGGTAAAAAGCTTGCGATGAAACCTTTTTCATAGGGCAAAGTATTTAAAATATGATCACATTTCATATTTTGAAACAATTGAATTCAGGTTTCCAAGAAAAACTAAATATTTCTGATAAAGTTTCAAATTTAAACAACCCATCTATTCCAATAAAATTTATACGACGTAAATCAAATTTCCTTTCCTTAAACTCGAAAGTTCGTTTAGGTACATAAAAGTAATTTACCAGTTGAACATCTGATGTCTGCTCCTGCTGAAAGTTCCACTAGAAGCTCATTTCGAAGAACTAGAAATGTTTGGAACAATACAATCCACTCTGGTTCCCAGAGTCCGAATTCTGTATCCCAGAGTAAAGACACCATAATGCAGTTCCCTTGAGGACCGAAAGACTGATTTCTGAAAGAATGAAGCCTGCTATAAAAATGCACTTATTTCTAAATTTATGCTAAATTGAAAAAAAAATGATCAGTTTATTATATACGTATGATTTAGAATACAATATGAAGCGAGTTATAACGATAAGCAATTTTCATATTTCGTTGTAAAATGCAAGGCATTTCAAATATCTGACGAAAATGGGGGTGATGAACAATAGAATGATACAAAAATACCTATTCAATTTTGAAAGTTTTACCAGGGGCGAAGAGGGTATAATTTTTTTGTAATTTATAATTAATTTGGTTAACACATCCAATAAAAACACGACATCGCATATTAGGACATGAAAAAGTCATAAATACTTATTAGTTGATATTTTTTCCTGTTGTAAAATTTGAAACTAATAACTTTTAATCTTCGAATAATTCGTTATCAAAGAAATAAACAGTAACTGAATAACTTTAAAAAATAGAAGTTAATAATTTATTAGCTTATGTATTATTTTTTGTAAATGAAAGCTTAATATTTCAAATCCAAAACTTCAAAAAGTATTTTTTACTAAATGAAAAAATCCCTCCCTGGAATTTCTTTACCGTGCATTTCCCCCTCCTCCACACACACAGAAATTAGAGCTGCTATCGAGTCATTTAATATATTATTCGAACTTCCTCCCACTCTTCTAGGAAACTCAAAACGATCTTTGAGCTAAAACACTGACTAGAATATAAAAGCTAAAGTAAAACTATGGATTGAATGTGTGTTGGTTGAGTTAGTTACAGTAAATTTGTTTTAGATAATAGAAGTTAATAACTAATTTGAAATAATTAGGCTGTTATTAAAACTGGTTATAATCAGCAGTTCCGATAATTTTTATTCTGTCTTCCAGATGGGTCTATTTAAAATCTATGTAAATGCAAAATTATGGATATAAATATTGAAACTTACTATTTGCATGTAAATCCAAATGGTAAATTAATCTCAGAAAAAATACTATACAGAAGTGTCAGAAACTAAAAACTAATTTTCAATTTACGTTAATCACATACACGCAAGTTGGAGTTAAGATGTTCTCTTTTTTGTATTTTCAAATTACTGGCTTATAGAATTTTCCAGAAATTACAATTACAGGCACATGAATTTAAAGCCTATTGCATTGCAAAAATAACGCATATAGAAGTTTAACGTATTTAATTCATGACTTATTAATCACAAAATAACTTCTATAGTGCATCCAATTAGAGTTATTGAAAACAACGAAATCTAAGTTCGTCTTAAATATGAAGATATATTTAAAAGTTGCAGTTTGGGAAGGGCCAAGGCTGTTACTTTTTTCGAGGAGGAAACTGTCTTCATAAAGATGTATTGTGTATATCTGTACATCTTAAATATGCAATTTTTAAATTTTACCGCTCAAAACACATCGTTTAACAATACAAAAAATTCACTTCTTTCGAAGTTAATGATTTTCTGTTTATTATAATTTGTAGCGTTTCAATTTTCAAACACAAAGCATTGTTCAATGTAGATTAAAATATGAAATCCGCAATGATACGTTCAAAATCATCCCCAATTATAAGTTATTTAATATTCCTTTGTCATTAGCGAAATTAAAATTCTCTAAATTCTTAAGCTTCATTTAATTATGCCAAAAACTAAGAAATGGCAGTTTTCAGTTATGGAAGCCATCAAAATGCAATGCGACTCAAGCTCCCCTACTCATATTTTGGCTTGAATCGGTTTCAATAAAGTCCAACTGTTTTCAAGTGCTATAGCAGTGTTGCATTGTTTGAAGGTTTTCGGGCTTATGGACCTGTTTTTTTTTGTTACTACCAACAGGTGGGATAAGCCACAACACACGAGAAAATTTTAAATTGAAACTTATTTTAAAACATTTTTTTAAATTTAGCATAAAATTTTGTATATTCTATAAAAACGTTACTTCAATTCAAATCTATGTTTAAATTAAAGATCCGATTTAAAATTTTGAAACCAAGTTAAAAAGAACAAACAGTTAAATTTAGTAATGTTAAAATCAAAATTCTCAATACGTCTGAGATGAGGAAAAACTTCCTTTTAAGATATTTTATAGTTTTATCCAGAACAAATTCACATTGAAATTAAATTCATCTTAGTTCTGTTATTCACTTATACTAGGAATATTTGTCTAGACATTATAATTTAGTCTAATTTTATTTTATAACTATGACTGTGCTCACTTAAGTTGCGATTGTGGCTTCTTATTTGCGTTGTCTTGGATCCGTCCGAATTATTTCGGAAGCATATTTCCCTGCACTTCAAATTTGACTTGCTAACTAGCTTTGATTTTTATTAGATGCATCCGTATTATATCAAAAGTTTACATTAAAGCTTAAAAATTATCACGTCAATTCCCTTATTTGAATTTCCGAAAATTCGGGAAGAAATTCTTAAGTTTCATGTAGAGTTACATCATTTCAGTGTACATATAAGAGCAAATTGCAAAATAGCAAGGAATAACTGTTAAATATGAATTTCGAATTAAAGCAAAGAATTTTTTACTCGTTATAATTACTTAATGAGTGTTTTAGAAATATTTTAAAGCTGCAGATATTTTAAAATATGGTTTTTGATTATTAAGATAGACAATAGCTATAAAATTTTACGGTGAAAGTGTCTAAAAAACTTACAGAAATACATTAGCATTTAAGAAGCCACACTAGATTCCTTTAACCACTTAACTGTTTGGCCTGAGTGCTACACGTGCACCGACTTATCAAATCTCGGTAGTTGTAACCAAAAAATAAGCATTCATATTGATTATAATTCTATATTAAGATTACTTCAAATACACAGATAAGTATTCAATAGATTTCCATTTGAATAAAAATAAGTAAATATTCCCAAAATAGGTGTCATTTTATTAGATGATAAAGAAAATAAAACATTTAAGGGATTAAGGTACCCGACTACGTTGAAAACACTGGTATTCGGCCACATTGGCGATGTTTTTAAAAAAGTGTTATTTCTTGTAATTCAGACATTTCTCTTTCCAAAACAGTTTGCTTTTTCTTAGAAAAAGGCCTAACCTATTATCCAGAGAAATTTTAAGCAAAATTTATTTTTCAGCTAAAATTTGTCTTTAACATCAATTTTAATTTTAATAATGAATAATTTTAATGAAAATTAACATGATATCCCAAACACTAATAGAGGAATTTAGATAGAAATTTCAGCATGTGTTTCAAATAATATAGGCAATGAAATGAACCAAAAGTGTTATTGTTGGTGAAATACTTTTTTTGTTATAAGCGTTTTTAGAAAAATTAAGTAGCGAATTTATGGAAAAAAGGCATATATACGTATATTTTTACCTGTCACTTCTTTGCATCTCAAAATGTCTCTTAAATTTTGATTCATTTCATTCATCATTATATTCTGTAACTTGTGTACAAAGGAAAATAGAATTGTTGCATTACAATTTTGTGTAGAATGTTGACCGCTTTGAGAAAATTTCACTAAAATTGACCACAAATTTTTCTATTTCTCAAAATATATTATATTTTCAAATTTTGTAAAACACAATTTTATAGTGTTTATAATTGATAATACATTTGAAAATCAAAAAAAAAGTTTAAAAAATCATATTTCAAAATTTTTCCTTCGAACGTAGTCGGTTACCTTAATGAAATATAAATGCATAAATAATTAGAATCTTTTTGCAATTAACAAGTATATTTTTGCATAATATGAAACTCTTGTAAATTATCCAACTTTAATTGGAAAATTCCAATTATTTTAAAATAAGAAAATCCAATACTCAATAATTTTAATAAGAACTTTTTAAAAGTTATAACTAAATTTCTAATATAAAATAAATATACAAATGCCATTGTATTTGAGTTATTTGTGAAAAAATTATCAAGACTTACCTTGCGATGAAAATTTATATTTTGTTTAAAAACTTGCAGAAGAATTTTAAATATTTTCGGCATACTTAAAATTTGCTACCTCTAATTGCGCCATCAGAAATGAATTTTGAACGGTCCATCAGTCATTAACATGACTAAATTAAAAGAATAGAACAGATATTTACGATGAATTTATTACTTTATAACAAACCAGAACGTTCCGATTCGATGTGTTTTTATAGTTGCGGATGATATCTGATATGTGAACTTGCGCAGTCACCGAGTGACACTTCAATTGAATAAAAAGTGCACCTTCTTCACCATGTATGATTTGTGAAGCTTTCTCATCACAAAAAATCAGTAATTATTATGGATAAGTCCTAAAGAAAAATTTTGTTCCAAAGCAATATTCACATCATCATCATCTCATATTCTTATAAATTAAAAAGATTGAAAAAAAATTTATTACATTGAACTCCTTTTTTGAACTGTAATTGAGCAATTTCGACATATTTTTATATGAAGAACACAAGTTAATTGTGTTCTTAAGTTACGCTTCAATCAATTAAAGATGAAGGTTTGAATAATTTGATTTCTAATCCAGAAATTATTAATTTAAATAAAATTCAATCTAAACTATTACTGCAGTGACCTAGTGATAGGTTTTTGCGTTAGAAACCTTATTTCATCAACCGTCGATCACGTATATGGCTCTGGTGCATGTTGAATCTCACGCCTTGAACCAAACGTCCTGTGTACTTTAAGAAAGAGAGTATTAACACATGTGTTTTCGGTGATATCTGACTGGGGTTCAAAATTACGTGATCCAATAAAAATAACCCTACGATCACCTCAAAATAAAACGTTAATGTAACTAAGAAGATTAGATTTCCAATTCAAGATATTACTTAAAATAAATTTCAAGAAACAAGCAATGTGTCTTAGGATAACTAACAATACCAACACCTACTTTGTAATGTCATATTTGCATAATGGTTGAATCTCAGTTAAGTGACCGGAGTTTTCTGGGTTTGGAATCCGATTTCATAATATACACTCACAACAGCCGGTATCATGGCCAGGGAATAGCAAGTCTTCCTCATGATCTGGGTGTCGCAGGTTCGAGTTCTAGTTCAGCATGGTTGTTCTTTACCCATTGTGAGGCACGTGGAACAGCCCCACCCCCACTTGTAAAAAGATCTTGAGTAAGCGATTGTGTGATTGTCGGGCTTTGGCTTTTGTGGAAATGCCCAAATTCATTTATGATGTAATAGATCAAACAAACCTATTGGAAGAATTTTAAAGAACTAATTTTATGGGTACATTTATAAATATAAATTTTTTAAATCGGCAATAGCATTTCCATTACTAATTTATTTTCGTGATGGTTTGAAATTTAAAGCTAGAATCAGGCTTCATTTATGAGCTAGAAGTCAGACTTCCGCCCTCGGGAACTCAGGGGTCTTTACCGTCAGAAGCTACTGCTCCAATTCGGCTTAAAATTGTTGACTTCGTCAGTGTTTTTCTACTTAGGTACTACTTTCTACTTATACTACTAGTATAGTGCCATCAATAAAACAACAGCAACACTCATTGGATGTAGATACAGTACTAATCCAATGCGTCATTAGTGAAACCGTATACACTATGAGATCCCGCCAATGTAATAAGGATTTTGTAAGGGACATTAACTCAAGTATTAGTTTTCATCATCAAATAGCGGTAAAAATTCCAAACAGCAGCGTCATACTACGGTAGCTACAGGATCTTACTTTAATGCTGCACATTTAGTAAATGTAAGTACTTTGAGAACGTGATTTGTAGTTCCAATTATGATACGAGTTTGATGTATTTTTATAATCAAAATGATTAGCAAAATAAAATAACCAGTTTTCTTCAATCAATTGCTCAATGTTATGATTTAAATGAAAATTAATAACTTTGACATGTCATCAATGCCTAACTCCTCACTCACATGTATATTCATGACATTCTCTTCATTTATTAGCCTCTTGTTTATTTTATTTTAATTATATTAAACATCCCTGTTTTAAAGCAACACTAGGACTATTTTCAGACGGACTTCGAAGTTTTGAACCAGGGTAGATGACGATACCGCCTTCTCCACAAAAAACACCAGAGGGAGAACGTTGGCCCAGATGAATTTAGCGTGCACTAGAGCCTCTTATACGTCACGGTTTGGGGAGAATCGGGTCTCGAACCTTAAATCTTCCGGTTTCGAAGAGGAGAGCTTACTACCAGTATGCCGCGGACTTCAAATAGCCACTTGAGTTTTATTAGTCTGTTTAAAATCTATTAAACCGTTAAGAAAAAAAAAAGCATTTACTTTTAATGGGTTTTGTAGAAATGTCCGAATTCTTTTATGACGTAATATAATAAATAAACCTATTGGAATATTTTTTTCAAAATTCTTTAAAATGGAAATTTTTAAATCTCCAATAGCTTTCCATTGCTAACTTATTTTTGTGACGGTTTGAAATTTAACACATTAAAATGTTGTTGAGGCAATGGGAATACTGAGTTTCAAAACATTTTCAGAATTGGGAAGTAACTGAAAGATTAAAGAAACAATTTATTGTCGAAATATAAAAAAGATCTAGCTAAAAATAAGATTATAAAAATAATCACAAACTGTGAAATCTTTTTTCATCACAATGTGGAGATATATATCAATTTAATTTTTTGTTCTAAGAAAATTAAATCATATCGTTCTACTTCTATCGAATATATTTTAATCGAATATATCAACTAGCTATAGAATGAAGCCATTGTCCCCCCTTTCACTGAAACAGCTATGCTGATTTGCAACAAATGGATTACATTGTTAGGAATCGAATCACTCTATTAGTATAAGCGAAATCCAATAGCCCCTGTTTAGCCACAAGTAGTTACTAGTCGTATTACAACTGATGCATATACTCAGTTTAGATAGGAATGCCTACAATCAATATTTAAAGTAATTTACAACAAAACTTATTAAACTTTTCACATCAGTTTTTAATGACTAAAGTTTGAGAGCTTTTACAAATATATTTTAGTGAAAAGCTCTTTTCTGCTATTAGCCACCATCATTTCTGTTAGAAATGAAGATGTGCCTGGATAATGCATTCGATTATCGAAGACCTATTTGTTAATTATATTCTTTAATTAAACTGGCAATCGTTAAAAATTGTTTAATAAATTATTCCGATTGAAAAGAAATATCAGATATTTTAAATGATTTTGGAAGCATTTAACAGACAAAAATTCATGATAGTTCAGTTTTAGGATAGCTGAAGACACTTTGATATTTCGATGGTCACTCTTTACTCAACACTATTATTTCTTTTCTTTCAATAACTAGATGATGTTCTGTTTGAGAAAACCAAGGAAGTGATGGCCAAGTCGTAAGTTGTAGGCTTGTGAGCCTTAGGGTTGGTTCCAGGTTCGAAACCCGATTCCACCGAAACACCGTCTTGTAAGGGGACCTAAATCCATTATGACCAAACTCCCCCCCCCCGCTGGTGCTGTGCGGTGTGGAGAGGGAAGATGCCACCTCAAGTGCCGTCCTCGTCATCTGACCACGGTTCACAATTACCCTAGTGTTGCTTTAAAACGGGATGTTAATATAACTAAACTAAGTCTGAGAGAAGATTCTTTAGTGCTGTCTTTCTATTTCGTTTTCGAAAAAAGTTATTGAATTTTTGTTTGTGTCTACTTTAAATTGTTTTTACGTATCTATATTATTCTATTATTAAGGTATATTATTTAATAATGTTAATTATATAAGTATTTCTAGCGGATACAGTGCAACAACATTTCTTTTGAAGAAAAAGAAGAAGAATGTACGCGAAATACGGAGTATTAAAACTTTTTAATAATTTAAACTTTTAATTTTTTAAACAAGTAAATAGGTTTATATAACATTTTTTCTATTCTGTTCTTTATTACTGATTGTTTCTGCAATAAATTTTAAAATATTATTGCAAAGATGAATTTTACATCGTTTAATATTTTTTTCAAAAACTATCTTTACAATGATATTAATTTAATTATTTTTTAAATTTTTAAATTTTTTTTTAAAAACATGTTGTTTCTACGAAACTCCAACTGATTTCTTTGTTTTATGCAATATATAATGATTTCATTATTTCCTATTATTAAAAATGGAAAGAAGAAAAACAAATGTTCAAAAAACATCAGAATACATGCAGTTTAACTGTTTATATGAGGAAACAGAAAGTGAAGATAAATTTTCGTGTAAGGTAAAAGGCAGTTTAAATTATATTACTCTCAAAATTATTCTTTTAATGGCAGTACAATGTCATTTAAATGGAATTTTGCTTATAAGGATCATGCTCAACAATAGGTTTAAGATTATTAAAACAACATGGTATTACGTTGATTACAAATTGGATTATAACAATAAATTATAAGACCTGGACAGGCTGGTAGGTAGAGCGTTTTACTCGCATCTTTAGTTTGAGTCCCTCTGACCGAAGAATTTCTGCGTGTGTGGTGTGTATAAATCTGCGTGTATAAATCTGTCATGGTCACAAAATCCTCCATGTCGACTGTAATGTCACTGGGGGTACTGTTTCAGAGGTAATCGTTTTCTGATTCAGGTCTAAATTACATTATTGGTTGAGAGAATGAAGTCCGCCCAGTGAAAATGGTTGTGACGCTTGAGTAGCAAAATACTACTTGGCCCTACAAGGCGCTGCTGAAAAAATCAAGAGACGCATCCTATCGGCTCAAATCACTGTCTACGTCACAGCGTACTTGTCCAATAGCAAGTGCCATAAGAAACAACACAATAAATTATTGAAGCAATCCAGGCCTATTATGAATAAAATTCTCTAGTAATGAAGTTACACAGTCCACCCGATGTTGGCCGGTATTCAGAATGTCGGACAGCTAACCTCCTGGAAATATCGTTATAATATGAGTTAATAGGGTGAACAAATTAATTAAAAAAGATTTAATTAAAAGACAATATTCCTAGTATATTATTTACTGAAAGTATGTTCCTTGTAATCGCTTATAATAGATATATATCTAAAACGTCCCGCATTTCCATATTGGATGGCCTTCTTTAGTCGCTAAATGACACTCTTTGACGCACCCATTGCAGCAGCTAGAGTGGAAATATTTCCAGTCGTCCAACTACTCGTAAACGATCGTAGGTACTCAAATGATGTCTTGCTGACATTTTGCTCTAAATTATTGAAAGAACCAGACAAAATTTCGAAAAAAACTTTTATAGCATCCTGTTTTACTTTGTATCAAACATCAAACAGAATGAATTTTCATATGAATCATGAACTTGTGAACAAAGTATTTTATACAGACAACGAATCTTGGTCTACCATGTCCCCTAAATTTAATTTTATTGGTTAGCTGTCTGAGACTTGATTTTGCATAGATCACATGTTATTTAGCAATTGTCAAGCAGTGTAAAATGCAGAATTATTAAATAATTCTCCACAAACTTACTATTAATAAAGCTTTAAAGCCTAAAGTAGATCATAAAAAATAAAAAATATATATATGAAAATTTGAAAAAAAATTATAAAATTTTCTTTCAGTATAATAATTTATAGAAATTTCAAATTTGAGATTCACGAATGCATTTGTTTTTCAAGCTGACAGTAAGTTTCGACTCGTTTTCGTAAAATCTAAACTTTTGCACAACCAAATGGGATTAATTAATGTTGCATTATAAATGCAAAATTTTCTTTAAATAACTGCATCCTGTTTTTTACTTTCTAGAATCTTCTTCTTTTTACTCTTTAAGGAACGTTTCTATAATAACAAATGTCAGGACTTCTTTATGATTATCATATTAATTTAATTATTTTACACTTGAAATCTGCTTCAGAACACATTGGTACAAATTATTCATTTGAGCTCAAAGCAGAGAATCATGTATGTATTCAAAGATTTCTTAAGGCCTATAATAGAGACTACTTGAATGTGTTATTGAACGCCTTTTAATTTGTAAATTCTTGAATCTAAACATACGGAATATTTCAAATATTAAAAAATAAAACTTCTTTCAAATATCAGTTATGATTTCCTTTTAATATTAATATCGTTGAAATACAATATCTGATCTGTGAAGTGTATGACGTAATTTTTTTTAATTAAAAAATGAATTTTCTTTTCAAAAAATATAGATCTACGATTTTTTACAAAATAAAATATTAATGCAAGAGAATCGGATATTTACAACTAGATTTTTAACATTACTAAAAATGGCAATAA
>JAPMOQ010015007.1:0-15901 GCA_026543055.1 Argiope trifasciata
TTGATTTCTGAACGATTTTCTGTTTAGATTTGGTTTTCGAACACAAATAATAAAACTGAAGAACAATCTTCACTACTCATGAATACAGTTTAATTTGTTTATACATTGAATTATTTTTATACATATGCTTTAAGGACAGTTTTATGGCATGTTAAATAACGATATCTTCCAAACATGTCCTTATTTATTATCTTTGGAAATGATAGTCATTGGGAAGTTTTAGAGAAAGAAATGTCTTCATTAATTATCGTAGTAATTTACTCTAATACTTTATTCTCACAATATTATAGTCTAATTCTATTTATAAATAATGGATTCGAGCCATTATGCAATTCATTAACGCAAAAAATACGCTGACTATCTCTTTTGGATTATATTTGTCAACAATATTTTTGTTAGTCATCAGAAACAATCGAATTTATGACAGTGCAATTCATCACACATTCAATGGGGCACAGTTGAGCAATATTATTTTTTAAATCACGTCAAAAACATTATTTATTGCAAGCTCATAAATTTCTTCTAGTCATCTCATATCTAATCTAGCTTCATTCCTACCCAAGCTCATTCGGTTCTCCGGAAAATAAATTTCATTTTGTATCATCTGCGTGATAGTTGCAGTCAAATAGAATAGTTGGGGAGGGATCTGAATAGTAATCGCATCCATTATTTCTCAGCCAAATAGCAAAAGTACATTTTTGCATTCATTTTCTTTGCGAGATTTAGATGAGCATCATAACAAATTATATGCATCTCATTTCTAAGTAAACTACTTTACATTTAAAATTTGCACAGCGTAATAAGGAGTGAAATTCATTTAAATATGTTTTGATCTCCACATAACAGTTTCTTGAAAAAAAACTTTAATGGATTAAAACAAATGAATAGTTTCTTGAATTCCAGAATAAATGATTTTGTTCGATTAAAACCAAAAGGAGTGAAATTTATTTAAATATGTTTTGATCTTCACATAACAGTTTCTTGAAATTAAACTTTAAAGGATTAAAACAAATGAATAGTTTCTTGAATTTCATAATATAAATGATTTTGTTCGATTAAAACCAAAAGAAGTGAAATTTATTTTGATCTCCACATAACAGTTTCATGAAAATACACTTTAATGGATTAAAACAAATGAATAGTTTCTTGAATTCCAGAATAAAGGATTTTGTTCGATTAAAACCAAAAGGAGTGAAATTTATTCAAATATGTTTTGATCTCCACATAACAGTTTCTTGAAAATGCACTTTAATGGATTAAAACAAACGAATAGTTTTCTTGAATTCCATAAGTATGTGCATTTCAAGAATTTCTAAATTTTCAACATAGTTTTACAATAGGATTAGTTGGAATATGCCTGTTGTTTTAAAATTTATAAAAAGAACATTAATTTCTTCATATTTGTTTAATAACGAAACAAATAATTAAACCCATTTTAAATCATTTTAACTAAAAAAAGGAGCATTTTTAGTAATATGCCTAACAGTATAAACATTTTTTTTAATTTAATTTTTTTTCCATTTCTTTTTAATCTTGTGTTTCGTTTTTTCTCGAACTGACAATAAAACGGCACCACTAGTACGGAAGCAATTTTTTTCAATGAATAACCAATAATAAAGCGCTGAATGTATTAAATATACCATTTTCGTATAGAATAGAAACACACACACTTTGCACATAGAATAGAAAGGAAAATCAAGCACCAAAGCTCATCTTTACATATAAGAAGACATCATATTAAGCAAAAGAGTTTAAAAAGAGAAATACGTTAAGAAGTTCAGTTAACTGAAGAAAGGCCCTTTTTTATTTTAAATAAAGATATAGAAATTTTGAAGCATTTGTTATTTTTGTTTGAGTTATTCTAAAAGCCTAGGAGGAATATTTAGAATTGAAAAAATCTTATTATGAGTGTCAGATCAATTAAACCTTAAGTGCAATATCATGTCATATCTTTCCTTATTTTTGAAATGAAACTTGTCTTTCGACATTGTGTGGTTTCCCTTTAAAAGCAATATTACTTTCGGACAGCATGGATGTTGCTATTCTCATAACTAATACTATTCTTTTGTTATTGAAGGAAATTTAGAGCTTGAAGTACGGCAGTAAATAAAAACCATTCAATGCATTTCTTTTGACTTCACTTTTGCTTTCATTCTATAGACGAAAAGGAGATTTTGAAGTTGTCGAAGAGCGCCGTCTACGAAGCAAGAATCAACTAATAAACTGAATTTTAATTGTTTAATTGCATTGAATTAACGTATGTTTTAATCAATGATGAAATATTTACAAGAAAATCTCCTCATTTGCAAAATCATTTTTTAAACAAAGGATAAATAGCTGAACCTCTTATAATGAAAATTCCAAGATACGAACCAATTGTAAAAGTGATTTTAAAATAATAATATTAATAAAATTAGTAATTTTCTAGCTATGCAACTTAACTAAAAGCCATTTATGAATTAAATCAAATTTCTGTCTTGAATACTGAATCAAAGACTTTCTTTAAGCAGAATTCACAAACTTAATCATCCATAAAGTATGCCAATAACATAAACTTATAATTTACAAAAAGCATTTTTTTAAAAGCATTAAAAAAATATTATCCCTCTAAGTATTTTTTAAATAACACCTTCAATGTCTCTAAAAAGAGACTAATTTCATTTGATAAATGTATTACATCAAAACATTTCGTCTACTATCAACATTAAATGACTACTCCATCTAAAATTCATCAGAATTTCATAATCTTCCCATCATAAAAAGATCATCTTGCGATTCAAACATTTAAAATGAGAAGCAGATTTTCACTGCGTATCTGTCCAAGAAAAGCTCTAACTACAATGATCTCCAGTGCTCTCCCTTCGATAGCTAAACGAGTTTGGGAGCTCTGGTGGGTCCTTGACATGTCTGAAGGATTCTAGGTGATCTACCAAAAATCGATGGGAATGTTCAAGCGCAGACCATCTATTTAATAAGATGAACTCCCGAGAACGATTTCTTTTCCACTCAGGCGTCCTTTGGCATGAATCGCATATTTGTCTGATTATGGGATGTTTTCAATCGAGCCATCAACATTTGCAATGCAAATGACCTTTTTCTGTTGAGTGCGCTCTCGGAAGCACGCCGCGCATCGCTGAATCCAGTTTTAGTATTCATTCGATCTCTGAGCACCCCTCTGGTGTTTTACATATCGTTGGGCAGAAACGGCGTTTTGGGAGATAATGAGAATCCAACTCACACATCTCTATTACTTAAAAACGGTCCAATTAAAAGTAATTTGCACAAATTACTTTTGATTAGCTCAAAAGGTTAGGAGAATGCGAAATAACTTTCGTCATTTCAAAACAACTTTAAATTAACTATTATTTGAGCGGTTCCATTTCATTTGGAGGGGTCGTCTCTTTGTTGATCTAGGAATGTCACGTTGAATTTACTCAGAAGAGATCAGGAGTAAATATATATTTTTAGAAAAACGTTTTGTTTCTATTGGTTTAACTGTAACGGCGAGTCAATGAAATGAAAACATCAATGGTTTAAAGTTTTAACAAAAAATTCTCAAAATGTTTTAAAATTTGAATACATGTATGTATATATTTACTGCAGGAGATATTCCTTCACATTTGATCGTAAATATCATCTGACAGTTATCAGAAATATGATTCCTTTCTTAATTTTTAGATTGATTCATTTATAAATGAATGGAAACAAAATGCTCCATTTTAAGCCTTGTCGTATTTCTTCGCCCATTGAATTCTGAAAGAACAAAAACCCATTTCACAGAATCCGGTTAAGCGTCTTAAAAAATTCTCTTTATAAAACCTGATTCTGTATTCCTTGATGTTTTTCCACAACTCTGATGATACCATAGTTTAATTGACAGGTTGATTTGTCAAACAAAAACATAAGGATGCAAAAGAATTAGAATTTTTTTAGAGTTAGGTTTCAGATTCTAAGAAAAAATACCTTCTGTCAAACTAATCCCGACATATATGCATAAAAATTCCCTACATAGTTCCAAACATTACTTTTTCGCACTTCGTGTAGACTCTTTCATTGAGATTTATTCAATAGTTGCCTCGTCATAATACGATTTGACAATAGACGACAAGAAGCCAATAAGTCAACAAAAGCTCTGCCTACTAACTTTGTAACACCATTAAGTGGCCAAATGATATAACTCTTTAGCGTGTGCTCATGTGAGTGCTGAAAATAAAGCAATGGTGGTACATTTCCAGATTTTGTGTTTCATTTATATGTGATTATGGTTTCAAAAAAATGAACCATTATAGGCCAAAACAAAGAGAATACATATCGATTGTATATTTGAGGAAACTGAATGGGAAAATGTTGACTTCCAAATGAAATATCGTGAGCTAAATCTTCCAAATGATTTAGCTCACGATATAAAATTTTCAAACAATACAATAATTGGAAGATATTTTTTTCATGAGAAAAGAAAACTAATGCATTTATTTACATTACGGATTTTGAGCATTCCTAAAAGTTTAGTTTAACTAACCGCTTTTATTTAATTTAATTTGTTTCATTTTTGTAATGATATTATTAATAGCTTTCTACTGCTGATCTACTAAAGCTCATCATTCGCATATCAAAGATTTTCAATTTTTTATAGTTGTTTGGTCCGATGAAAATATCACATTTCAGTAATTGTAGAACTCTAAATTGCCAGTTAAATCTCAGTTTAAGCAAACGTTTCTTTCTTAAGTGTATTCACCATCTAGTATTTAATTTGAAATATATTAATTTTTAGAAAATTATTTGTAATGAAGAAAAATCAGTATAATATTTATAGTAATGAACTGAAAAAATGTATTAAAGGCATAAAATAAAAAGGTTAATAAACTCACCTTTATTATTATAATTAAAAGTAGGGCAATAATGTTTTTTATTAGAAGTCAAATAACATTAAACGAAATTAATACATACAGAATCTCATAAGAAAATCACTGAAAGCTAAAATATGTTATAAAGGTGATTCCATTCAGCTAATCTATTTCCATTAAAATGTTATGGTATCTTCGTGATATCTTCTAAGAAATTAAATGAAGTATTACAAGAATAAAACTCTTGTTCTAAAATATTAAATTCATATAACAAACAGAAAGGGAAGTTAATATTCTTTTTTCGATTATGCAAGAATTCAAAAGTTTATTCCAAAAAATTGAAAGTCTTAAATCTCCTAAATTGAAAATTTATATCATTTTCAAGAATAGGGATGTAAACCTCCTTTGATGATTTGTTTTCTATGTTGCAATACCAGTAGGATTTCTATAGGAGGCATGAATGTTTTATAAAAATAAAAGTCTGCAGGAAAGCAGCACCATTTTTGTTTGCTTATAATTGATTGAATATGTTATATACCAAAAGCAAAAGTAATAAATGCGAAATTATGTTTAAAAAAATTCCTTATTAGTATATGAGTAGAGAAAATGTTTTTTTTAAATCAAAAATCCGAATGACAAAATAAAAATTCTAATAATGTGAAAGAAGATGATAGAATGAAAAGAATATGACACCTAGGGTTTGACGGTTTTGAAAAACCTGTTTTTTAAAGCAAATTTGTCACATTTGAAAACCGGTTTTCTGTAACACCCGAATATCCCCCTTCTTCAAAATAAAAATATTTTGAATGCTATCTCTTGGCACCAATTCGTCTAGCAGCTGACGGCTTAGAGTGACGAGATGCGTTCCAAGTGAAGATACAGGGTGATCAGCGAATAAACCCTGATTTCAAAATTAAATATCTCTACAACAAAGATCGATAGAATTACGCGGTAAACTGTACGTTTATTAGCAAAACTGTAAAAATGCTGTACAAAAGTTTAGAAAATTTAGCTACGAAACTCGTTAACAGATGGCCCTCTAATCACAATGCCCATTTCAGTGTGAAGTGAAAAGGGAAAAGCATCCGACGAATTGCATCAGAAACAGGTTTGAAGTGTACGAGCACGCAAAGAATATTAAAAAATAGTCTGTTTCCATACACAATCCAAAGTCATCAGGTTGTACCCATGAATGTTGTGCAACAAAGGGTTGACTTTACGAATCAGATTCTAACAATGATCAGCAACGACGGATTTGATGTGAGCTGCATCTGGTTCGCAGATGAGGCACTTTTTCATTTGAATGGAATCGTTAATAAACAAAATTGGAGATTTTGGGGATCCGAAAATCCTCATTTGTGTGAAGAGAAAGCACCGCATTCGCCTAAAGTTAGTGCATGGGCTGCGGTATGCGCTAGAGGTATTATCGGCTTCTTTTTTGTGTAAGAAACGATAACTACTGAACATTACGTTACAATTTTGGAACAATTTGTCAGCGCTGAACTAGCGTTGGAGGATCGACTAGGTATGGACTGGTTCATGCAAGATGGGGCACGACCACATCAAACAGATATAGTTTTTCGCTTTCTTCATGAATACTTTGGGGATAGAGTAATTGCGTTAAATTATCCGCAATTTACTGACACAGGAATAGCTTGGCCACCATATTCTCCCGATCTGACTCCTTGTGACTTCTTTCTGTGGGGAGCATTAAAAGACACTGTCTATGGAAACAATCCCGCCACTCTAGATGAGGTTGATTGGTGTTGCATATGATTCCATTTCCATTGAGACATTGCAAGCCGTGATGCCAAATTTCATTGTTCGATTTCGCCACCTCATAGTTTCGAACGGTAAACATTTTGAAAAAACTGTATTTTGATTGCAAAGACAGAATCACTTTATTGCTTTTTTAAGACTTCTTTCAGAAAAAGAGTTTTCAGCTCAGAGCGCCATCTGTTAACAATTTTTGTAACTAAATTTTCTAACTTTTGTACACTATTTTTACAGTTTTGCTAATAAACTGTAAAAATAGTGTACAAAAGTTAGAAAATTCAGTTTACAGCATAATTCTATCGATCTTTTTTGTAGAGATAATTAATTTTGAAATCGGGGCTTATTCACTGATCACCCTGTATATTTGAATTTCTATTGAATGAACTAAAAGATTCAAACATTTCGTTTGAAATTATTATGTACTTTAAAAGCACTTATTAAAGGAAGAAGGTAAGCAAAATCAGCAAAGTCAGAAGGAATCTAGTGTATTTTCTTTATCTTCAAAAACTGAAATTATTAAGTTATCTGGAAAGATATTGTCTAGAATATTTCCAAATTCTTTTGGAGAAACAGATTATGATGAATACCAAATCGAAGAACTACTCAAAGTAATGCTTCTTTAAAAGAAGCCGTGGAAAAATCAATTAAAAAATTTCTGGAAGACTCTGAAGAAAAACTTTTAAATCCCAAGACACTGAAAGTTGAATTTTCATTATTTGAGGAAACAATGAAAGAACAAAAGTATTTGTTATTTGATGCCATGGAAACTATTAAACCAAACTCAGTAGCTAGTCAACGGGTGTTTTCAATTTCAGGCAATACTGTGTCCAAAATAAGAACTAGACTTAGCCAACAATCAGTGGATATTTCATGTTTTTAAAAACCTATTTTCATAGGAGAAATTAAAACAAATGAAAACAATATAAATGTTATTAGAGATTTTTCTTTGAGTTTTCATTAATTTGTGTAATTAATTAGTGTAAATAATCCTGAATTTTTTTAAATATTTTGACTTTGATTTCGTTATTTATTATTTTAAATAAATTAAATAAAATATTCTTCCCTATCATATTTTTTAACAAAGATTCGAAAACCGGCTAAAACCGGTTTTTTGGAAATATTGAATTCGAAAATCTGTTTTTCAAGAAGTCTGTTTTTATATAAACCTTAATAACGCCGCAACGAATATCGTATTAACCTAAGCATTTCTAAGCAATCATTGCATGAAAATTAAAATACATAATAAATGTGATTGTGATTCATTTTGCTTCTATCTGAGTTTCAAGTTTTTTTAAACTTATTTTCCTTTAAAAATAGCGATATTGGTTTTATCTAAAATTTCCTATAAATAAATAGCATTTTCATATAATCTAAATGAAAAACTACAATATTATACAACAATTGATATTTATCATTACGAAAAACAACCTTATTATATATTTTATATGCTTATCTTTTTTTTATTTTTATCACTCTACTTTGCTCACAAACAAATCGCAAAAATCCAGAAAAAATCTCTATTTTTCAATTTATTTATCACCAGATTTTTATTGGAGTTTTTTATTTCTTTCACTTATCTTTAGGATAGATGAAAATATTGCAAAAATAAAAGGCTCGAAATCCAATTCAAAAGTACTCTGCTTGATTCATAGAGAAAAGATCTATCAAGATTTCAAAGAATTATGACGCTGTCCTTATTTCAGCTTATTTCAACAGTAAAATCGGAAGCAATCTTGACTTAACATAGATGGAGCAGTTCAAAATGCTTTAATACAAAAACTTGTAATTAAAAGAACAAAGTGCAATAACGTTGTATATTTTATGTGCTTTTTACAATATGTTCCCTTTTTATACGTTCACTGCCACTGCCCCAGCCTGAAATCAGGACCATCCATCTAATGAGATGCCCCCTTCTTTGCTATCTTTTAACTGCATTAGAGAAGGTGTCATCTAATAACATAGGCGGTTTGGTGCAATTACTTATTATTTGTAACGCACTGGCGCGTTTGTGGCAGTCAATGTGTTAAGAACATTGAACTAGGGGCACTCATGTTTTCTTTCTTTTCAAACATAAGTCCCCAAGACACAAAAGAAATCACTTCTATCTATTTCCTCATCAAGTTTTCTCTAGAAAAACATTAGAAAACTAAATAGCTCGAACCACTTAAAAAGCAGCCTGCTCAGCAGAAACTAATTCGGATTCACAAAACGCCGTTTTGTCGACGTTTCAAAGAAGGATGAACTGTCTTTAGCTCAGCTGATTTCAACAATAAACTCTGAAGCAATCTTGACGTTGCTTAGATCCAGCAATTCGAAACGCGTTAAAGGCGTTTTAAACATCTCCCCAAGAAGTGGATAACCATGAAAAAAACAAGATGTTTGTCTGGAAAACAAATTTCGTAATAAGATGTCACACTGACTTCGATTATGTGCTTTTAATTCTGGGAGTAAAGGTAAATTCAATTGATTAAACTTGATAAATTGCTTGCGTTTCCAAGAAAGATATTTGCTAAATTTCAAATATAAGATGTACAATGTTCTGAGACGTGATACTTTGCAACTCATATGAACAAAAATTCCCATTACTACTACTCATGTATGGATTTTTTTAGTTGAATCTGCTTAGTTGGACATTATCTTAATAAATTACTTTCGTTATTCCTTTTTGGAATAAACGAAAAAAGAAATAGACATGCGAAAGATATTTAAAAACGGTGTATAAACTCTATCATACATATTCCTTATTTCCGGATGCAAATATGAACATTTTTTAATTAATTTATAGGAGATTTGTACGTGATTTATACATGCTACTAATTATCGTTAAATAAGTTCTTAAAGATTAAATGAAATTATCATAAAATATATTAGCTTATCTTTTTGGATATGAAGTGCCTGTTTCAAAATTTTATTAATTCATCGTGGCTACTTAGTTTTCAACATGTCTTCTTATTCTTATTGTTTCTATTTTGAAACAGATATTTCCACAAACATTAGTTGAGTCTTGATTTTGCAAATAGCCTCCCTCCCATTTGTGAAAGATTTTCTGCAGTTAGTAATAGAATTGTATATACTTGCAATATGCCCTTTCAATGAAACTCTGACAGATATAATAAGATAAATATAACATAATCAGGTAAATATAATACACTGATGGGAAAAAAAAAATTCCAACACCAAGAAAAAATTATTGTACAGTAATGAAATTTTAGGAATACATTTGTCTAGGTAACATATTTAATTGATTAAAGTTTCAAGATCACAGGTAGAGCCATTGGCGAGAAAAGGCATTTCAAATGTGAAATGTTGGTACATTAGTAACCGGTGTAACCGCCAGAATTTTGAATGCAAGCATGCAAACGTGCATGCATTGTGTCGTACAGGTTTCGGATATCAGTTTGTGGGATGGAGTTCTATGCCTGTTGCACTTGGGCGGTCAATGCAGGGACGGTTAATGCTGGTTGTGGGTGACGCTGGAGTTGTCGTCCGATGATGTCCCATACGTGCTCGATTGGAGAAAGATCTGGTGATCTAGCAGGCCAAGGCAACATGTCGACACTCTATAGAGCATGTTGGGTTACAACAGCTGTATGAGGGAGAGCGTTATCCTGTTGTAAAACACCCCGTTGAATGCTGATCATGAATGGCAGCACAACAGGTTATATCACTAGACTGATGTACAAATTTGCAGTATGGGTGCGTGGGATAACCACGAGAGTGCTCCTGCTGTCATACGAAATTGCTCCCCAAACCATAACTCCAGCAGTAGGCCCTGTGTGTCTAGGCCGCAGACAGGTTACTAGCAGGCGTTCACCTGGCCTCCTTCTAACCAACAAACGGCTATCACTGCCACCAAGGCAGAACCGGCTTTCATCAGAAAACACAACAGATCTCCACTCCGTCCTCCAATGAGCTCTATCTTGACACCACTCACGTCGCAAACAGCAGTGGTTTGGATTCAGTGGAATGCACTGTACAGGGCGTCTGGCTCGGAGCTGTCCTTGAAGTAACCGATTTGTAACAGTTCGTTGTGTCACTGTGGTGCCAACTGCAGCTCGAATTTCAGCTGCATACGCAGTACGATTAGCCACAGCCATACGCCGAATACGACGGTCTTCCCTCTCAGTAATACCACGTGGCCTCCTGGAACCTGGTCTTCTTGAGGCAGTACCTTCCCTTGACCACTGCCGCCAATACTCATGCACAGTGGATACATTCCTGCCAAGTCTTTCAGCAATATCGCGGAAAGAAAACCCACCTTCTCGTAGCCCTACAACACGACCTCGTTCAAACTCAGTGAGCTGTTGGTAATGGCTTCTTCGTCTTCTCAGAGGCATCCTTGACTAACATTAACCCTCTACGTCAAATCTCAACTGTAAATAACGGTCACGAACCTTACAGCGTTTATTTAAAGCAAACCTCATTTGCATGTTCATAGTGTCGCTACTAGCGCCACACTTACGCGCGTTGCTCGAAATGTGAATCGTCGTCATCTTTCAGATGTATAAACACGCCTACCAAATTTCGTTTATCTATCACAGCTCCTTCCTAGTGTTGGGATTTTTTTTTCTTCAGTGTATAACAAGATAAATAATCAGAGGGTTTTTCAATCCATGAAAATCAATCAAACAAAAGCTAAACATTAATATTTTCATGTTATAATAAATTTTAAGCGTTAACAATATTGATTAATAACTTTCAAACATTTTTCTTTAATTGATAAATTATATTTTCCGATTTCAGTTCTGGAATTACTATGGTAAATGTGTCAGTATTTTGTCACTTTTCCCAAATCTCATTGGAAAAAGTAAAAGCTTTACCTTCGGCTAAAGGTTTTAGCCAGAGCTAGTACTCCGGTAAACCTAAAGAATTTTCTTAGCTATAAATAGCAGTTTAACTCTCCTGTCGGAATTCTTCTCAAATAAAAACATTAATGATTCACTCGTAAAATATGAATTCTTCACATAGTTGTTCATCTAAATTTGAAGCTATTTTAAAATGTAAATATTTCTGAAATATTTCTAAATTATTGGTGAGTAGACCTAAATCGAAACGAATTTCGACTCAATGATAACGAATTCGTATGCATTATTTTATTGAAATATGCATAAGTACCTCGGAAATCAAATTTTTAAACATGTAAAAAAACATATATATTTTATTGATGTTATTTTCCAATAAGTACAGAAAAATATCACGTTCATATTGTCTATCTTTAAATAATATGTATTTATTTATATCTTTAAAGACTCTATAAATTACTGTTTGTTGATGATCATCTAATGGTAATTTTTGGACTAAAATCCTGTTTCAAGAAGACAAAACCGACTGAATGATGAAATTAACCCTTTTCAAAAACAACTTAAGGGAAACAACAATGAACTGCCTCGAACAAAAGGTACACATTATTTTTAAAGCTCTGTAGGTTAGAGCAATCATTTGAACAGAAACAGTTGGAAAGACTCATTAATGAAAATTATTCCTAATTCTATCTAATACTATAATACGAGGAATGGTTGCCAAGTCGAAAATCGCCCCAGAATTAATAAACTTGGGGGTCTGGGGTTTTTGGCCACGAGGAATCGATTGGCGCCGGTTTTGAAGCGCTACGGTCGAGCAGTTCGGAGTTACAGATAGGTTATTTTAAAACTTTATTAGTTCGCCATATTGGCTATAGATGGCAGCACGTTACCGCTTGAAAATTTAAGTAGCCATTATGGCGAACTAATAAAGTTTTATGTTTATGCTGTTATAGGTTTATAATATGTTTCTTATGTATGTATATATATTTGGTTTTTCTAAATAAATTTGTCAAAAATATTGAACTTCAACACACTTCAATCTTTACCTTTACTTTACCTTTGTATAGAATAGTTCCCTTTCCAAACTCTAACTTTGTTTAGAATAGTTTACAATGGTGCACTTTAACCGGTTATCTTTTCACCAATGGTTTCACAAATTTTCTTATGGCATGTATTGTTTTGATAAATCACAATTGAAAATTTAAATCTTCGAGTTAGCTTCGATACCTGTTTTCTCCGAGCGGATCTCGGTCACCCGCTGGTATTATTAAAAGAAATTATTTCTTTCATTCATAAAAAAGATCAAGCAATTAGTTAATGATGAAAAATTATTTTAAAAGACTTACTACTTACTTTGTTTTAGAAATATTTTAAAATCATTAAATAATGGAAGAAGCCATTGATAATGGGCATCATTTCTGTTACTTTTCTCATACGAATGAAGTAACCTCATTAAAACATGTAAAGAAATAGAGTCCGTAATTTAGTCATTTTATTTCAAGACGTACAGAACATAAAATCCTCTTTCAAGTAATAGTTTATTATTTATTTTTAAAAAACATCTAACAGTTGTTATCCAAGCAGCTTACAGATAAAATATGGATCAAAACTTAATGCAGCTGTAATGAATACACTCGAGAAAAAAAACAGTTAATCAAACAACAGTAACTTGAAGTATTTTAAGTGTGTTTTCAATAGCATTTTTTCCTTTTGATTCAAATTTACAAAACAATATAGTATATTTTGATAACGGAATCTGGAAAAATAATGGTAGGTTTTAAAAATATCCTGGTATCAAGCAGCTGCTGTTAGCGTTCGAAACTCAGCGAAATTTACCGCTTGATTTACAATTCTATTCGAAAATCATTTGATGATTTCGTTCTTTTCACTCGAACCATTCCGTGGCATCGAAAAAAGAAACATTATTCCGAAGTTAAATGTTGTTTCCACGCTACTCTTTCAACGACTGACTCGAGCCTTTATTTTTTATTTTATTTATTTATTTTTTTTTTGTTTACCTTATTTCTAGCTCGGGAAAAAAACGACCCAATGCATTTGATCTCTCATTAAAATAAATGGATTGCCGCTTTATTCCTTCACTTTCGGGAACTCTCACTGAAGGGGATATAAAAACATTTGTGTAAAATTAGTTTTTATCGTGCGAACAACTGAGCTTTCATCTTCATGGGAGCAATTTTATTAGTTGTACATCGAATGGGAACTGATGTTTACAAGCAAGCTATAAGAGTTTTCGTTCTAATTTCCACGAAGTTAAAACATTTAAAGAGAAAAAATTCTTTTTAGTTTCAGAAAAAAAAGGAAATTATAAACTATGAATTACCTTCATTTTTAAAACAGCGATTTTAAATAACAATATTTTTTAAATTAATATCAGAAAACAAAAGAAATTGTATAGCAATAATTTCTATAGTCTATTAATCTTCATTTTATTTGTAAAAAAAATCTTTACTAACGAATTTTTTGAAACAATACTTTAGTAATAGATGAAAGAAAATTTGATGATGAAACAAGATTAAGATCACTTTTGCGAAAAATGTTTTCTTGTTATACTTAAATCGAGTAAATGCCAACTTAATTTGGTTAGTTAATCTTGCGTTACCTTGAAACACACCTGTAACTTTGAATTACGATTGGGTAGCAGTGAGCCACCCAGTTAGTAGGTAGCAAAGAGCTACCCTGCTAGTAGGTAGCAGTGAGATACTAGCTTAAAAAGCAGTGAACTACATCTGAAGCAGCAAACTTAAAAAGCAGTAAGCACAAAATATAAACGGGATACAAAACAGAATGCCTATTTATTGCTTTTCGTCGTTCATCAAATCAATTAATGCATTTGTCAAACCACAGGAACTACTTATTCAACCCTGTTTAGTATCATACAGATGTTTCCTCATTTAACCACTTTTGGGAAGCTGTCCTGATTTCATTGTCTGTAAAGAACTTATCCTTGAAAAGAATTCCTTCATACGTGGATTATTAAAATAAATACTAGATGACAACTAAGGGTAATATAGAAGAAGGAACAAGAACCCCAACTTGACATTTCGCATTATACTAGAGTTCAGTTGTCAGACTGTTACTGTCATGTAGGAGAGTAACGCCCTAATATCAAATGATTTCATCGGATGGCAAAAGTTATTAAAATGGCACAATAGCATTACGTTTATGTTTTTTAAAATTCAGCTAATTAACGCAAGCAGAATCTCAAAACATGGAAACCATTGATTTCCAGTACAAACCATCACTTGAAAAATTTTATTTTTGTTTGAGAACTCTATTTGTTTCCATGCCACATTAGATATTTGTTCGTTGGAATAAAAAAGAGCTGCTAAGTTTTATCCCCGGTAGATATGTGATAATTGAAATACTGGACTTCAGCAGAATAATTTTAAATAAATGCGGGAATAACCATCGTTATTGATACTTTCTTTTTACCAGATAAGGCGCATGGAAACTATTGGATAAAAATGTTTCTTTATCTGAGAATTCCGGTTAAGATGAAATCATGCATCGTTATCATTCATTCTGAAACTTTCTTTTAACTCTTAGTTGGCTCATGTTTGGGATTAAAGAACTTTGACATCTATGACGTTAATTAGGTCTTATTTTCATATACTGTTTCCTCAATTGAGAGGAGTTATAATATTTTCCGGTATGTTGTTTACACATCAGTTTTGTGATAAGCTTAAATGATTTCCCATGCAGTAACAGTTCCAGCCCATAGGCATAATATTATTCACCGCATTTCAAAGTGAGACCAATTTCTAAAATGTCCTAACATTCCAATTACTGTAACGCATCTGAAGTTCAATAAACGTTGCGAAAAGTTATAATGGAGAAATCAAAATCCGTTGTCTTTCTTCCGAAAAGGACAAAATTCAACTTCCAAATAATTTGTTTTGGAATAATTCCTTTTACAATCTTTTTTTTCGTGGCATATTTGGATTAAATAAGCTCATTGGTTTTGAATTATTTGGTTAATCAGATGAGTTTATCAAACTGATACTTCATAAATTTTGAAAAAACATAATTCAACTCGAGATCTGAAACGTTGATTGGGATGTATTTACTCAACTAGTTTAGCTGCCATTCAATTAACACATTAAAGGTGGGGGATCTTGACGAAAGTATGCTAGGTAACGCGAAGACCGCCCCGCCTCGTTTTTCGTCCTAGAGCGGGCGATATTTTGTGTAATCATAAAAAGATGTAGACTTTTAAAAAGTTTATTTAAACTCTTAAAACTACAAGAAATAATGAAAAAGAACACTAATTACAAAAAATATTTTAAAGTACATATTTGTGAGAAAAATCTAGTATTTTTTATGAGTGTGATAATGTTGATGTGGTTGCAAACCGTACTAATACGACTCCTGCCTTTAAGCCACAGTCGAGATAAATCGTATAACTACGACCCCCGCCTTTAATGTGTTAATAAGGGAGGTAGATGAAAAGAAATGTTT
>JAPMOQ010015017.1:0-11721 GCA_026543055.1 Argiope trifasciata
AACTAATCACTACCAATAATTTTATTATTTAACCCACTCTCAACATAAAAATGAATACTTGCAGCAGTGAGTGAGTAGATTTTCAGCAGATGTTATCTGTTACGTTGATCTGGTTGAAGTGGCAGAAACAGTTCCGACGTTAAATATAAACAACTATAAAATATTTAAAATAAAATTTAGAAAAATAGTATTTTTTGACTAATTGATATCGTAAATTAAAACAAAGGTGTGACAAGTAACATATTTCGCTTTCTTTCTTATTTTCTTTCCATTTAAGATCGGGTTTTTTTTTTTGTAAAATGCTGCATTTCAAATGCGAAATTGCGTCATGCGAAAAAATGAATCACAATGGGATTGTAAACTTCTCGAACCTGGATCAACATTTGAAACTTTAAGAGAAACGCTTCCAGAAAACGTTTATGACAGAAAATTATTTTATTGATAAGTAGCATTTTGTATTTTTAGCTAATTTTAAAGATAGTTCTTTTGATAAATATATGAAGTTAAGAAATGATTTCAAAAAGATTTAACCGATCAATATATTTTTCAGAATTCAACCCTGTTTCAAAAAGGCAAAATGTGCGTACTGATTTAAAGGTATTTCCTTTTATTTCAAAATAAGATCTTTATGATTTTCATATCTATATGTCAAGATGGAAAGTATCCCTTTTTATAAATGAGGAATCAAAATCTTAAATATTTTCTCTGTGACTTAATATTTTCTCTGAGAAAATAAATATTCTTAATATTCTCTCTGAGATGTATTATAAAAATAATAGTTTTAAATTATTATGAAATTCAAATACCTTACGTAACTTACACAGCAATATTTTTTTAATTTTAAAATAATTAAAAAATATTTTTGTTTAATTTATAACTGCTTTTATTTAATTCAAATGCTATATTTATATTCACAAGCACCGCAATAAAAGTTAAAAATCTTCATTTGTACGTCGATGATAACAAGCAAAGAAATTTTTTGAAATTATGAATAGATGATTTTTAATTTCATTTTGACCCTGGGGAAGATCGTTCATTCTCGTTTGCTCTTTGTCAGGAAGTAGGCATCGGAAGTGCTATTTTTATTACGTTCAAATGCTATCCTTGGCGTGAGGTTTCTCGTTTACATATTTGTAATGTATAAATGCTATACAGTTATTAGCTAGAATATGTCACAAAATTGTCTGCGACTATTAATTAAGATTTATATAACCGGTTGTCCCGATGTGTTTTAACTCAGTGGTGGGGAAACTTTTTTTTAAGACGGGCCATTTGTAATAACTAGACGATCGTAGCGGGCCAAAGAATAATGCTTAATCGTTAAAAAATTTGTGTGTTCAATAAACATATACATATATTATTACATACACTTATTATTTTAATAGTAAAAAAGCGAAAGGTAAGAAAATTATAAGCATAAAATATAAAATGAATTTAGTGTAGTTCTTGATGTGAAGTATCACTTTATTTTCTGGTGTCATTACTGGTTGATGGTGCATAAGAAAAATGAAATTGAGACTGTTTTATTAAAACTTCATCATAGTCCGGTTCCATTTGAGAAGCAGAAATTCTTAAAACTGATGAAATGTGCTCATCTGTAATTCTGTTTCTTAAAGAAGTTTTCCTAAGCTTCATTGTTGAAAAGATTTGTTCGCATATATAAGATGAGCCGAACATTGTCATTATCTTCATTGCATAAGTAATTAGATTTGGGAAATTATCTGGACTTAAATTTTTATAAAATTCTAGTAATGGTACTGCATGAAAAGTTTTTTTCAGGAGAGTATTACAGTTCAGTTCCATTAACTCAAGTTGAAATTTTGCATCAACTTCTTCGTAATTAACATTGAATGGGGTCGCAAAAATGCCAAACTCTGGTTCCATTTTTCTAAAGTCCTGAAATCTCCTTTCAAATTCTGAAGATAGTTTTCTCAAATTAATTTCGTATTTTTTTAATCTTATTGTTTGATATAGTGAATTTTAAAGATTTTATTCTTGGAAAATGAGAAAAATCAGATTTAGAGATCTGATTAGCAAATAATAATAACTGTAATTTGAAACTCTTCAGGTATTGCCAAATATCGTGAAGAAACTGATTTTTCCCTTGCAATTTGAGATTAAGTTGATTCATGTGTACGAGGAGCTCTGTGAAAAAAGCGAAATCGGAAAGCCACGTTTCGTTTTCTCAGACGTCAAATTGATTATAAATGTCTTTATCAAGAAGAAAATTCACTTGTATTTATACCTACCTGCAAGGATTGTTCGGGAATTGGAGTTTTGCGGTTCTTTCGGAAAAACAGAATAATGAATCGAAAATGCGAGAGTGTCTGGAAGTTTCGAGCGACGAGGATTCAGCTGTTTGGGTCGGATGGATTTGTCCAAAATACTATTGTGTTTTGAATATCGCCGCAGGTAGTTTTTATGCGGGTCGTCACATTACGAAGTAAGAATGCGTTCAAACATTCTCATGACGGAACTCTTAAACGGGCCGGATTAAACCTTTCCGCTGGCCGGACTTGGCACGCGGGCCGTAGTTTCCCCATCACTGTTTTAACTCATTGAAAAAAGATGCACCAAGAGATTCGCTATTCACAACCCGATTTCAGAGGAATAAATTTATTTTATTATAACTTCGCATTCTTCCTGCATTTGAAGAGGAGGCTGTTTTTGTCGGTTAATAAATGAGAAAAAAAATTAGAATACTACATGACTTGATTTCCTATTTATTGTTTAAGTTATTAAGAATAGGATAAACATTTTGTTTCATCGAGTCTCACACATATATTTAACAACACGAAGAATAACACATGAACCAAAACAATCATTACAATTATGTTGAAACTTATTAGAAATATTAACTATTTATTAACCAAAAAGTAAAAGCTGAAAATCCTCAATCCATTCCGAACATCTTAATCAAATGATGGTACAAGTACTAAAGGGCATAAAAGTTGTCCGATAAATTAAAAGTTTTTTATACAAATACGAATTTTTTACAATAACGAAAAAATACATCCATTGTTTTTATAGAAAATATTTTGCCTTAAACATATTATTAAAAAGTTTGCAATATATTTGAAATCCTTTACTTGATACATGGTGACCATTTACAATTTCATTTCATTTGAGATTATATTTTAGAAAATATCAAGTACAGAAAAATAAGCCTTCACAAAATGTTAACTTTCCATACATGTCAAATTTAAATATTTAATAAATATGCAACTGATAACCTCATTTTAACATAAAGAAAAATGGGGAGGAATAAATGGGTTTATGTTTCACATTTTCAAGTATTTTGTAACGAAATACTTACATATATTACAGTAAATAGGATTATTCCTGTACTGAACCACAATAACCTTTGATTATCTATAATCATCATTAAACTTAGTAAAATCTGATAAATCATTGAATATTTACCAAATTTAATAATTAGTTCGTAAATTCACAGTTCATAATGGAAAATGTAGTAAATTTAGATTTTTTTCGTGGTGTAAAAAGGTTTCCATTTTAAAAAAAGATTTTTAAGTCAAACTAAAAATTTCATATTGATTATTAGAGCAATATCATGAAGCTATTAAAAAGTATAATTTTAAATAAAAATAATTAAAGTGTAGTTTTTCTACTTTACTTTCATTAAATCTTAGAACCGATAGTAGCATAAATTATATATCTTTAAATGTATTGAAAAATATTTATAAAAAAAGAGAATTTAGCTTTCTTTACATTCTCTACAAGGAGTCGATGAACTTTCTGGTAAAATCAATGAATATTCAATAATTTACCTCTTACCGAATGCTGTGATGATTATAAACAATCATTCGTAACTATACATAGTCACCATTTTGTTACATTTACAACAACGCAGGTATTTTCCAAAATTGCCATTTAAGAATTTAATTACAATTTATGAAAACATTAAATTTAGCATTAAATCATTAGAATATTAAAATTCCTTAAAAAATTCCAGATTGATCAATTTGGGTTAAAAAAATCTTGGATAATTGATATCAAATTAAAACATTCGCCTTTTATTTATTGCATTTACGTGTCACTTTTAAAGTCATTTAAATCAGCTTTATTTGAGATATACATTAGGATGCATCATAAAAAATTTGAAATTCGGAACCGATACAAAAAATTGTCACTGAGGTTATTTATTATTGAAACATATTTGAATCAGATTCAAAAATTTAGATTTCTTGGACTTGGCCTGAAATCTGACTTGTTTGTTGCAAACGCGATTTCTCAAAAATCAATACAGAGAGAATATATGTTTTTCGACAGTAAAATGTGAAGTTTTAAGTGTTAATAACAGAAAAAAAGGATTTATTTTTGTCAAAAAATTCAATTCACCCTGGTTACCAGTAAAAATAAATTTTTTATAAATTCGGCATCAACTGATGATAGTTTCATTTGTTTTTACTCTATTATTTTATAAATTCTTTACATCATACACAAAATATTTCAAAATACATTTGAAACTTTTTAGACATGCTTTCTTTTTTATTATGTAACATTAATCTATCTTTTGGAGTTAAAGATGAGATAACAAAAAATCTAACTGTTTTTTTAATTATGTTTTTTAATTATGGCATATGCAAATAATATTTAAACATCTAACATACATAATGAATGTTATGTTAGGAAATAGATAGCCAATTTTTAAGTACAAAATTCTAAAGTTTAAAAGTTAACAGTAAATATATATATCAAACTTATAAAATGTGAGTCTTCCAAAAGCTCATTAAAACCTTATATTTCCTATTGAATTCGAATATTCTAAAATCCTATTACCATCCATTAGGTTGGTATTCTTTTGTATAGATCAATATTAACGTACTTTTTTCAAATCAAAAAATTTCGTTTCGTGTATTCAAGTATCGTAAGAAATCGTGTAGCAAGAGCTAATATTGTAAAACCAGAATCTGTCTATGGCAATAGAAAAATCGAATATTTTTCACGATATCAGTTCGAATCGCACCTCAGATTATAGTTGCATTCTATTTTTTTGTCACAAGGATCACAATTTATAAAATCGTAAAAGGAAATCTCTGAAGACAACCATACAAAAAACTTATCCTTGATTGAAGAATAAAACTCAGCAATCATTGGTTTCGGTTTTATTTTCTGTCTCAAGAGCCATCCTTCACCAAGCATATAGTTTGACCTCTGGCATTATTAAAATAGAGTTATCAGCAAAAGAGTAAAAATGTAAAATATTGAAACACTGCGAGAGTGTAAATAACAGTGTGTATAAAATTTTGGATTAAAATATGACAAATGATTTTGGAACAGGAATCAGGGGTTCAATGTAAAAAAAATATTTAATAACACTAAAAATGCTAAATGCACATAAAAAAATCCTATACTCTTTAAAATCCTATACTATTTAGTTCTCTCTAATATTTCCATGGTGTTTCTCACCCACCAAGTTAAGCATGTTTACAGAAGCTGAATGAAAGAAGTTCTTACTATGAGATTATGAGAACTAAATGGAGATTCGACTAAAATATTCTTTGCATTAAATTAATGTGACATGTTGGGTAAATGGATGCTCTCGCACCGAAAATCAGAGGACTGTGTAAAGAGAATCAACTTGACTCCAGTCTCGAATATTGGGAACAGGCCAATTTTTGATTTGATGAGGTACAATTTGATGTGGACCTGCAGATCCCATGCCTCTTGCCAAATGGAATAAAAGTTATTTACAATTGACTTTCTCACATCGCTGTAGGGAAGTCCATGCATCAAAAGAAATTTTATCTGATTAGCAGCACAGTCTGCCATTTTACTCCCTGAGATGCCTACATGACATGGAACCCAAAAAAATATGACACTTAAGTTTGATGTATAGGAATCGTAAGGTGAAAAAAAAATCGAATAAGGATCGAAAATGATATAATCGAATTACATCAGGCCATGATAATAGAGCGTTTCCAATGCATTAATACTGTCAATGGGGATTATAAATTTATACTCAGTTGAGAGCGATATTTTCTGAAGGGTACTTTACCCTCAGATGAGTGCCTCGTAGTGAGGATGAGATACTTCGGGCATGGTGGTTGGATCTCGTCCACCCTGTGGGTACTAAAAAAGGTGAGGGATCTAACTCCTCCCATCGATGACGGTAAGTACTTCCTTTTGGGAGTGTTGTACCGTTGCCGGTGATGGTCCTTAGGACTTAACCACAGTTCCCAGCAGCACTGTTCCCAGTTTCCTTTAATGTAGAGGTAGTTGATGACAGAGAATGTATACTCTCAATACTGGAAAAGTGTGAAATGCTCCGAAGCAGATTCTCACAGTAGTTTGGTTCCTAATATTTGGCAAACAGCTTAACCTGAATAGCCATGTATCATACAGCCGTAATCAGTACAAGAGAAGATTACAGTTCAGTAAATAGATAGTAGACAGGCTCTATCAGTAAAATCTTCAACTTGTCTTATCTTAACTTAAAATCTTCAACTTAAAATTTGTCACACTTCGTCAGCAAGTGTAAAATATGCGGAAGGAAGGTGAACTTCCGATAGAGAATCAATCACAAAAACCGCACTTCCTCACAGGAATTTAAAAGTTTCAAATTTTAATATTCGGATCGACGTGAAGCTTTCTTTTCCGGCAAAAATGGTTCTTCTGAGGTGAGATAGTTTGACATTTATTATCACACCAGGCTACTGTTTTATCAATGGCGGTGTGTAAATGCTGTTCAGTTACATTCATATAACTAACTTGGCATGAAATCTACAAATCGTCAACATAAAGACTGGCGTGTTCTGATGAAAAATTCAAAAAATTTACTAAGCTGAACGATAAAAAGAGTGACACTGAAGGCACTTTCTTGTGTATCTCCCTCAGCTTCAGCAAAATGAATTCAATAAAAGTTCCCTACACGAGCACGAAATGTTTGAAAAGAGTAAAAGTTCTTAAAAAACATAAGCGAATTAATCCTAAAACCAAAGTTAAAAAGTGTTGAAAGTACAGCAAAGCATCAAGAACAGTCATAAGCATTTTCTAAATCGAGAAAATAGTTAGTTCAAAACAAGATCGATCCTCTTAGCATTTGCATTGAGGATCCAATAAAAGGAGTTTGGTAAAGATCCTCTACGCAAACTAATCGTCCATGTGCAGATTATCTTTGTTTCTCCAATTCGTATTGAGCCATGCAATGACCATTCAATTAAAAGTTTTGCAAAGAGGACTTGAGCAATTTTTCGGCAGTTTAAAGATTGGAAGATTCCTATCCATGCTTTCAGATAGGAATCACAATAGAATCTCACCATTCTGGAGGGTACTTCTACTCGTTATAGATTCTGTTAAATAACAGCAACAGGTTGAAAATTTAAGTGATATCCCAATAACGGAGCATATTATAAGTAATCCCATCTAGTCCTGGACTTAGTTGGAGATGCTGCTATTTCTAGCTTAAACATCCTAATGCCATAGTTGTATTAACAAGAACTTCTGTGATTAAACGCAAAGGCAACCATGTCGCGGGATACATAATCGTCAAAAATTCAGGACTATAAGAATATATTGTGAAGATTCGTGCGAGAGCTTGGCCAAGGATAATTGCTGTATCTAATGGGGTGGAACGCATCTGATTTCCAGTATTTAAAACAGAAAATGATTCTTCACCGTAAATCTTATTAGCAACCATTACATTCTTCCGCAAGGTCCTACTAAAAGTACAAGATGTTATAGAAGAAACAAATAATATCAATGAATTCCTCTGATGGAGAATACGACGAGTTAGCGCTTTGGCTCTTTTGAAAGCAACAAGAGTTTCTACTGTCGGGTATCTCCTGAATTTATTCAAATTATTTATGTTGTTGTTTTTAGTGTCACAATAATGTTCGTTCGAACACGATCTTCAAAATTTTTGTAAACGTTGGGATGATTTTGGTATGGTGCTACTGGTGGTTTTTATTATTGTATTGACAACATGTTGTACTGCTTCGAAGATGCCCGATGCATTGATTGTACCTTGAGTGACATCTGCCATTTGCAAAAAAGTTTTTCAGTTCTCCCCGCTGATTAAGAAACATGGAGGACAAATAGTCGCATCACCACTGCCGGCATGGAAGACAATAATAGGAAAATGATCTCTATTTACAAATCGTTGATACCAGAAAGATTAGCAATGGTGGAAATTCAGGTAAATATATGACCACATCAAGGCTGTGGGAAGTACTTGAGTGTTCGTGGAAGTACATCAGTTCATTATTGAGCAGACAACGGCAGTTATTAGACAAACTGCTGAATCTCTCTCTCTCAAGAATTTGTAGTATCCGAACCTCAAAAGTACTAAAGTTGTCCAGATTTTGCTGACAGATGACATCACGCGGTGATAAGAAAATAGGACAGACTGTGACTAACTTCCATACAAGAATTTGTAGTCACAGCCTATAGAGAAGTTCAGTAATTGAATGGTGAGCTCGGAAGTTGAAGCTACAGACATCTTCGGAACAATGAGGTCCTGTGTCTACATTTTTTCGAACGTAGTTGTAAACATGTAATTTTATGGGAATATTTGGTGTCAAGAAAGTATCTTGAACACTTTAGAAGACGTGATGAAGTTTATCAGAAATTTTCTTGATATTTTATTTGTACTGAATAGCGCAGCAAATCCAAGAAAGGAAGGCACCAAATCAAAAGTTATTGTTGATGGAAAAGAATTAAGGACATTGCTTGGAGGCTTTGAGGCATCCCATATTATTTTAAATTCCTCCTCAGAGGGATGAAGTGAGACGAATTCAGAACTCTAGTGCTCCTGGAAAAATAGACGTAAAGTTCTTGTAGATGATATCCTGATTTGTGAGTCCAAATGGGACATATGTATGCAATATGGATTTTTAAAATTTGATATTTAAATCTTTTGGAAATAGGACAAGTTTTGAAAGCTTCTGATTTAGTGGATTTATATTCTGTTTTTTTGCGTTTTATTATTACTAGGTTCGGGAGTACTGGTAGAGTTTTTTGTTTCATAATCTGAAATTTTGCGGATGGGTTTTGTACAGTTGGTGCAGGCACAATTTTCACAAAATGATTTCGGTAAAACTGCTGAGTAGCTTATTCAAGGTTTAGAAATTTAGGCCAAATCCTTTCTCTGGCCTCAGGATAGGATATGTTTTCCTTTACTTTATTTGATATTATATGTTTTTCTATTTGCCATTGTTCACAACTTCGGGTGAATGGTGCATGTTTGCTCCACAACTTGCACTCTTCTCTTGTGCACAGCATTGATGGCGATAATATCCCTTTTCTTCACAGCGGCGGCAAGAGTGGGATCCATGGCAATTGATTTTAGAGTGACTGAAGAGCTGGAAACATCTTAAAGGTTTTGGAGTACAATGTCTAATAGGTAACTTGATGTAACAAGCATATATATGTATATTAATGTTTTAAGTTATGGAAAGTAAGGATAATGTTTGGTGAGAAATTTTTGCTCATTCTGCTGAATTGAAATCTGTTGTACATCGATCACTCCATAAAGTTGTAATATTTTTGATATTTCTTAATGGATTACATTTTACTATTCTCAGCAAGTTATAAAGCATCTCGAGTAGTTTAAAGACGGGAGGACTGACATTAATAGGTATATTAGCCAAATCTTTCAATTTTATTATTTGTTGGGCTTGAATTTAGAATTTACGTCAACAAGTAAGTCATCCGAAAGTTTTTTACGATGTTCAGATTGATGTAACGTCACATATTATTTTGCAAAAAAGCTCTTCTGTACGGGGAAAGGAGGTATAGAATTAAAACTTTCATTTAATTCGGAAACACGATTGATCACAAAGAAAAAATCCTTAGACCAATGATTTGGATCAAAATATTGGACTGTATGTGGCCAACTGAAGGTATAGCTGTTTTTCCATCTGCATGATATGGTAAAAAGATTCAGATTTGGCATTTCCAACCACTACGGAGCTCAGTAAGGAAAGGCAGCCACCGGTTCTGGCTATTCCCAGCCTTGGCGCTTATCTTAGTCCTGGCCGGAACTTGTAAGTTCAGAGTTATTCTCTGGAATTGCGCCCTCCCTTGATGCTAAGTCCAAGAAGTAACCTCTTTGTTTGATCTCTAGAAGATTAGTCACTCAGATGACTAGGCACCAGTCGTTAGATACACCGGAGATCACAGTCCACCACCCGTTTAACTGTTTATCAAGCACGGCCAACATGTGGGGTTTTTATAGCTGTCGATAAGTAGCGAACAGATTGGGAACAGCTTCTCATGGAGAGCTCCCTCACTGGCCTTCGAGGGTCTAGCAGACAGTAGAAGGCGCAGTGAAGAGTAAACATGCAGGGAGTCAAGATCCTTGAGTACCTGGGGGTCAGGAAACCATGGGAAACTCAGGAAACCATGAGTCCCTGATGGGAAGCACACTTTTGATTCTAACTTCAGGAAGTGATTCTAGAAATATATTTTCAGTGCCAAACCTTGTGATAAAAATCAAATCGCATTAAAATATTAAAGTTTTTGATCTGGTGATCCTGCCACAAATAACAGAACTTCTAATGGATTGATTTCCTTGTTCAAAAACAATTCAATCCCAGTGACGAGCAACGATTTCCTTAATTCGTTAAAAATATTTGCTGCAAATAATTGTGACTGTAATTCGAATAAATATTAATTAGATGCTTATTTCTTTACTAATGCTTGATTATAGAAAAGGAGATGTCTTATTAGATTGTGGGAGTGAATCGCAACTGATTCAGATGAAAAACCATAGGATTGCTGTCGCTCGAATATGGGTTATAAGGCACCTCTTAGAATCGCTGCGGTTCTCCTGCATAGTCCAACTGTTGGACCTAGTTTTAGTCGAAAGATAGGAAAGAGTTTTAGAAATGATAGGGATTTTTCAATTGTTGCTTTTTTATTGTACTAAATATTTTTCTAGATGCTCATTTCAATGAGTTGAGCAGACTCTGTGTAATAAATTCCAAGCTTTGCTAGAAGTTTAATGCCTTTAAGAGAGAAACATAAATCGTGGAAGCATCTTCAATAAAATCGTACTTCTGTGCACCCCTTGCTACGCCAAAGATATAAAATTACCAATAAAAACGGGGACGAAATAAAATATTCTGCAAAAATGGTTATCACTTTCTACGATAAAATTATGACCTTGAATGATAAATAATATTTTATCCTAGAAGAGATTTTAACTATTAAGCTCATTATCGCCGCTTATCTTTAAAGTTTGATTTAAAGAACTTTTGCAAATTGGTCACCCCGGTCAATAGTGTAGACAAAACGTTTAGAGCATGCGAGGCCTTCGGCATCTAAAGAAGGCTCCAGGCAGCATTTTTTAACTTGAAAAATATTCTTTGTTAGCAGAGTGAACTGGTAACTAGAAGCTTGATTAGCGCGTCTGGAATATGAATTTTCTTTCGAATAATTTAAAATAAATGAAATAAATCAGACACTCGTTGCCTTCGGAATCTCCTAAAGGCGCCATGAAAAATGTTTCTTTAAAAAACACCTTATGGCTTCGCTAGAAACGGAAGTCGGAGCCCAGTAGCTCAGCTTGCTAATTAAACTTAAGGATTTTACAAATATGAAGAGCAAAACAATAATAATAGCTTTTAATAGCTTCGCTACAAGACACTGGTGCTTTTCACAAGAAGAAATTTAAAGGAATAAATACATTTACTTGGTTTAAGTAATTCGTCATTTGGAAGGGAAGCAATTTACATTAAAAAAAACAGAACTTTTCAA
>JAPMOQ010015018.1:0-10864 GCA_026543055.1 Argiope trifasciata
AAAATAATATTATTACTTTTTTATCGTTTGCTTATTGCTGACAATCATATAATTAATTTTATTTATTTGTTCATCGTTAGCAATAATATTATTTTTTATCGTTTGCTTATCTCTGGCAATAATATAATTAATTTTTTTCTTATTTGTTTATCGATAGCAATAACATTATTACTTTTTTATCATTTGCATATCGCTGACAAAGATATTATTAATTTTCTTTCTTATATGTTAATCAATAGCAGTAATAATATTATTTTTTCGTCGTTTGTTTATTGCTAGCAATAATATAATTAATTTTTATAAAGGTTTACATGTAGAAGTATACGTAAAGTGGAAATTATGGACGGGACTATTGTGATCCAGGGTGGATATAGATGACTCTAATTGTCTTAGACTAGTCGTTCGAGCAGATATTGTTGGTAGTGGAAGCTGAAACAGCGACATTGTTGAAGACTAGTCGTTCGAGCAAATAATGTTGTTAGTGAAACCTGAAACAGTGACATTAAATGGCAAGATGTCTAGAGAAGTGATCTCGCGCTGACGTGCTAGTGGTGATTCAAGAATGTGTCCCTATTGAACATTCACAGATAAATCGTTGAAGTGTATGGAGGCGAAGTAATAACTAGACAATAGGTGCCGAAAGGCGTCGCTCATTTGAAGCGGACGGAGATATTGCAGGAAACGTTTAGGTGGGAAATCTGGAACCAAATC
Source organism: Argiope trifasciata (assembly GCA_026543055.1). NCBI lineage: Eukaryota > Metazoa > Arthropoda > Arachnida > Araneae > Araneidae > Argiope > Argiope trifasciata. The sequence continues at coordinate 712 of JAPMOQ010015018.1, forward strand.
CCATACAGCCCCGATTTGGCTCCCAGTGACTTTCTCCTTTTCCCGACATTGAAGAAACACCTATCCGAAACAAGGTTCACATATTCAAAAAGATGCCGAGAACTGGTTAATTAGTCTATGACCTGATTATTACAAGACAGGTTAAACAAACGGGTCCAGCTTTGTGAGAAAGGGCTCAACAGTTTTGGTTATTATTTAGAGAAGTGATATTCACATATGTCTATTAATTACCATTTGTATCCTGTGTTTAGTGTCAATAAAGCGTTTTACTTCTCCTTGTAAACAGTTTTCCGATCAATCCTCGTATTACTGTATTATTAATTTTTTACTATTTTTAAATCCATAGAAATAAATATTATTAATTTTTTATTATTTGTTAATCGATAAGAATTCTGTTATAATTTTTTATTTGCTAATCCATAATAATAATATTATTAATTTAGCAATGTCAACACACATTTATTAGCACCAAATAAAAGAACTGTTTTAAATTATACATGCAAAATAAACATACAAAATTCTGATTTTTCAATTATGCGTTCCAAATTAAGAAATCAGTTGTTAATATAAATATTTTTGCGAGTTCTATACTTTCATACATAAAATTTTATTTAACAGTGACAGCATTATATTACTAGTGATAGCATAACATTAGTAGTGACAGCATTATACTAATAGTGACCGTATTACATTAGTAGTGATAGCATTATATTTATAGTGATTATATAACATTTGTAGTAACAGCATTATATTAATAGTGACAACATTACATTAGTAGTGATAGCATTATACTAATAGTGACCATTAGAAGTGACAGCATTACATTAATAATGACAACATTACATTAGTAGTGACAGCATTATATTAATAGTAACAACATTACATTAGTAGCGACAGAATTGCATTGATAGTGACAAAATTACATGAATACTAAGATTTAAAATTTAAATTTAATTAAAAAATATAACTTTAAAATTTTAAGTTAAAATTAACCCGTTTAATTTGATTTTTAATAGGCTACCAAGGCTTTGAACTAAGAACTGAAATTCGTAACAATATCTTAACGTTTTAACTTATTTCTTTGTTTTCAAAACATTTTGCATTTTTTATTTACTTTTAGAGGACTAGGAATTAATTCATTTTTACTATTAATAAAGGACTAAATGAAATATATATATTCAAGATATTTATAACCTTTTTATTGCTGCTCCAAATTTTATTTAGAACTACAGAAATGTATCGAATTGTCATCTTTAAGTTCACTAAAATGTACCTGAATTGAACTAATAAAAAATGCTATCATTAAATTTTTCATTGTAATTTCATAAGCGATTATAAAAGTAATTAAACAAAACTTAATGGTGAATTTTTTTGTTTCGATTTATTAATTGTTCAAAAATTTACAAGATATGAATGAAAAAAAATCCTAAAAATCCTTTTCCGTTAATAAACTTATGTCAAGATAAAGTAAGAATATTCAGGACTTTACAAGCAGTATTTCCACAAGTTAATTAGCCCTTAGGGAATTAATCTGATTTTGTTACGTAATTTATAAAGCATTGCTTTAGAGGCGTTTATTAAAAAACATTCTGAAAAAATAACCTAGCTGGATATAAAAACAAGTTAAATCCACTCTGGAGGTCAAATAATTTAAAACCAAAGGTAAATTAAATTAGAACACGTCACTTCATATTATGTTTACCTTCATATATGTAAATTGATATTGTCGGTAAATCTCTATTTGAATAGAAAGAGTTAATGGGATAGAGCGAAAATTAATGACTTAATTAAAATAAGATTTCCTTTATTCCAGTTTTTACAGAATGCTGATGTAATTAAGGAGAACTTGGTAAGGTTCTTTCAGAATTGCTCTGTTGATGAGGTTTTTTAGAAATATGTTAAATGTTTGTAATCAAGTACATGTTTTTTTTTTTTACCTTTTTTAATGCATCTTTTTTATGTCAGTAATTGAGAAATAAATCAAAAATCGTTGATTTGATAATTTACTTTTGAATGATTTATGCTTGTAAGCACTGCACTTTTAGAAAGAATGATAAAATTTACAATTCTATTAGAAAATTTTAATCATCTTGTAATTCCTATAGGGTCGCAGGGGCACTATTACTTTCATGATTATAGAGACAATATTACTTGCATAATCATAGTTATTGTATCATTAATAGGATTTTAGAGAAACTATTACTTTCAAAGCCATATATATCGTATTAATGTCAGGATCTTAGAGATTCTATTACTTGCACGATCGTAGAGATCTTTTTACTTGCACAATACTAGTTCCTTAAACATGATCTCAGAGGCAATTCTATTTGCACGATCGTTGAGATCCTTGTACTTGCAGAACTTTAGTTCCTTATTAACAGCATAATCTCACAAATACTACTAATTACATGATCATAGAGATCCTGTTACTAGAATAACCCTAGTTCCTTATTAATAGCATGATTTCATAGACATTACTAATTGCACGATCGTAGATATCCTTTTGCTTGCATAACCATAGTTCTTTATTAATAACATGATCTCAGAGACCCTACTAATGGCACGATTGTAGAGACCCTTTCACTTGAAATAATAATCCAAGTTTACTTGAAATGATAATCCAAGTTAAAAGTTAATACTTTATAGCTATAGTACGCAAATTTCATGCAAGTCGTTTTCAAAGGTAACTATTACAGATTATGCGAAAAAGTTGGGGAGACCGGCCCTGGGGGTTTTAAATTTTAATTAAATGTTAACATTTTTTGCAGTAACTTCCAAAAGTATTATAGTTCAAATAAATTTGCACCATCTAAATTTTCAAAAAATTATCTTTTCAACTACATTGACGATTACATGGTATAAATACATTTTCTATATTTAATCAATATTAAAATAAAATATTTTAATCCCATTTTCTAACATAAAATTTGAGAATTCCGAAAGAATATGAATCGAATCACGCGATGCAATAAAGAGTTTCTTTCATCACCATTCTGAAAGAACATCAAGTTTTACGATTCTAAAAGAATAGACAATTCTAATATATAAAAATGAATAGTTGTTTGTTCGTATTTTATATACTGTCACCCCGTTCATCCTATTTCGGTAAAACATTGCTAAATTATCGATTGATTGCACTTAATATTATTTTTTTCGGTGGCAGCGACGAGCCGGGTACCAGCTAGCACAAAATAATTCCAAAAATATATGTATTTCAGATTTAGAGTGACCTGAAACACGAAGATTCACTAAAAATTGAAGTTCAAGATTTTTTGACCATCACAATGTTTTCCTTTTGCCCTAGAGAAAGTTATTAAATGTTTCTAATGAAATCAATTTAGGTATTCGATTACGTTAAAAACACAGGTTATCGACAACATTATCGATTTTTTAATTGTTATTTCTTGTAGTTCAGACTTTCCTCTTTAAAAAAACAGTTTATCTTTACTATGAAAAGGAAGGCCTGACCTATCATCTGAGGTTACATATTTTTTCTGCAAAAATTTGTTTTTAACTTCAGTCTTCTCAAAACTTGAATTCTCATAAAAATTCTCCACCTTTTACATATATATAAAAAAAAGAAACTAACAGAGTATTTACATAAAAATATTAGCATTTTTTAAAAATGGCATGGGCAATGAAATGAACCAAAGTTTTATTGTTGGTGAAATACTTTTTCATTCATAGGTGTTTTTAGAAAAATTAAGTTGCGTATGTATAGAAAAAATGCTTATGTATGTATATTTTTGCCCATAACTTCTTTGTATCTCAACATTTTTCTTAGATTTTGGTTCATTTCCTTCATCATTATACTGTACAACTTGCGTACAAAGAAAAATAGGATTGTTGCATTACAATTGTGTGTAGAGTGTTAACCGTTTTGGTTAAATTTCATTAACATTTACCAAAAAGTTTCCAATTTCTCAAAATATATCCTGTTTTGAAACAATTTTGTTGTGTTTATAGCATTTTATATTATAATTGCCATTACATCTAAACACCACAATTAAAAAAGTTTTTAAAAAGTCAAATTTTTCGAAAACAATTCCTTTAAACGTAGTCAGATACCTTAATTATATAGCGATTATCAGTTTAACCACTTGATATACGAATTTGCTTAACTTCCTAATTATATGACGAATTGCAGGTGCCCTGGCATAGGTCCTCCCTGTGATCTGAGCGTCCCGGGTTCGAATCCCGGTTCGGGCATGGCTGTTCTGTGTTCTATCTGTGAGATGTGTGAATGAGCCCCCTTGAAAAAGGGGTTGTGGAAGTGAATGTGTGTGTCACCTTCATTTGAGTTAAAAATCAGACTTCTGCCCTCTGGGTGCTCAGGGGTCTTTACCAACAGAAGCTACTGCACCCTCTTTCAGTGGGGACATGACATCATCATCATAAAATGACGAATTTAATAGCTTCCTAAGAGGATTATTTAATATTAATTCCTTTAATAATAATACGTTTCAAAGGACTAAAAAATTATTTAATACTTTTCACTTAAGATATTCGACTACGTTAAAAATTCTGGCTATCGACCACATTGGCGATTTTTTAAGAATATTGTTATTTCTTGTAGTTCAGACTTTCATCTTCACAAAACAGTTTGTTTTTTCTAGAAAAAGGCATGTCTGACCTATCACCGAGGGTCACATATTTGTTCAGAAAAAAATTATCGTTAACGTCCATTTTCTCAAAATGATAAGTTTCATGCAAATTCTTCCCCATTAACATAATATCCCCAAAACTAATAGAGGTATTTACATGAAACTTTCAGCGTGTGTTTTAAATAATAGGAGCAATGAAATCAACCAAAAGGTTTATTGTTCATGAAATACTTTTTCATTTATAGGTGTTTTTTAGAAAAATTAAGTTGCGTATGTATGGAAAAAAAATGCATATATATGTGTAAATTTACCCATAACTTCTTTGTATCATGATATTTTTCTCAGATTTTGGTTCATTTCATTCATCATTATATTCTATAACTTGCTTAGAGCAAAAAGTAGGATTGCAGCATTACCAGTTTGTGTAGAGTGTTAGCCGTCTTGGTTAAATTTCATTAAAATTTACTACTAATTTTCCTATTTTTCAAAATACATTATATTTTCAAATAATTTTATTGTGTTTTTAGCATTTTGTATAACTGTCAATACATGTAAAATTTTTTTTAAGTCCGATTTAAAAAAAAAATTCCTTTGAACGAAGTCGGATGCCTTAATTCAAAAGTGATTATCAGTTTAATCACTTGACATACAAATTTACTTAACTTCCTAATTAAATGACGAATTTAATAGTTTCCTAATAAGAATATTTACTATTATTTTAATTCCTTTATTAATAATAATACGTTTCAAGTGACTCTTTTCATCTTAAATTATTGAATACCTCTCACTTAATTGTGTAGAGTGTTAACCGTTTTGGTTTAATTTCATTAAAATTTACTACCAATTTTCCTATTTCTCAAAATATATTCTATTTTCAAATAGTTTTCTTCTATTTATAGTATATTGTTTCATTATTTCCAATACGTCTAAAATCCATAGTTTTAAATAGTTTTTAAAAAATCAAATTTTTCAAAAAGTTTCCTTCGAACTCAATCCGATATCTTAATTCCTCCACTTGACACACGAATTTACTTAACTTCCTACTTTAATGATGGATTTAATAGCTTCCTAATTAAAATATTTACTATTATTTCGATTCCTTTCATAATAATACGCTTCAAGTTACTTTTTTCATTTTAAATTATTCAATACTTTTCACCTAATTGCAGATTAAAAATTAAATAATTCGATGCGCGTCTCAGACACGTCATTGTATGCGATGTGGTTTAAAATGTTTCAAATGAAATCAATTAAGGTATCCGACCACGTTAAACCCACTGGTGATCGAAAACATTGACGAATTGTTTTTAATTGTTATTTCTTGTAGTTCAGACTTTTCTCTTTCCAAAACAAATTACTTTTTATAGGAAAAGGAGCGCCTGACGTATCATCCGAGGCCACATATTTTTTAGCTTTCAGTTTTCTCAAAATTTTAATTCTCCTAAAATTTCTTAACCGTTAACATATCAAAAAAACTAACAGAGTATTTACATTTAAAATATTATCGTTTTTTATAAATGATATATGCAATGAAATGAACCAGTTTTTTTGCTGGTGAAAAACTTTTTTCATTTATAGGTGTTTTTAGAAAAATTAAATTCTGAATTTATGGAAAAATGCATATATACGTTTAATTTTACCCATAACTTCTTTGCATCTAAAGATTTTTATTAGATTTTGATTAATTCATCCATCAATATATTCTATAACTTGCTTAGAGCGAAAAATAGGATTGCTGCATTACCATTTTGTGTAGAGTATCAGCCGTTTTGGTTAAATTTCATTAAAATTTACTACGATTTTTCCTATTTCTCAAAATATATTGCATTTTCAAACAATTTTGTTGTTTTTATAGAATTTTATATTATAATTACCAAAACATCTAAACACCACAGTTAAAAAAAGTTAAAAAATCAAATTTTTCAAAAACACACACACTTCGAACGTAGTCGGATACCTTAATTCAAAAGCGATTATCAGTTTCACCACTTTACATACGAATTTACTGTATTCCCTACCTTAATGACGAATTTAATAGCTTCCTAATAAGAACATTTACTATTATCTTAATTCCTTTAATAATAATACATTTCAAGAGACTTTTTAAAAAATATTTAACACTTTTCACTTAATTGCATATTACAAATTAAAAATTCAATCATTCGACGCTCGTCTCAGACGTCATTGTACGCGAAATGGTTAATATAATTTTAAATACCTTTATTTCACTCTGATTGGATAAACTTGGATGATGCCATAAGGCAATGTATAACTTTGCTTCAATAATGACCCTCTTCCCACGCAATATCCAATATCCACAGTCTCCATTATTAAAGCTCACCTACCTTAAAGCAATAACCTTCACTAGTAGGGGTATTCCCTGATCAAATCTTTAAATTACATTCTCATGCGAAGGCCCGCGACGCGTGAAACATTAAGGGATCCACCGTGTTTCGGGCCCCCTGCCATGTCGGAATGAGTGAAGTTTAGCATGAATTTCATTACATGGCCCCGCCGTAGAAATATGGCCGGGGATTATGATGCTCCCGTTCGTAAAATTGCTGGCGAAGCTTCGGTTAATTATGGCGCCAAAGTAGGAAAAAAAGTTTGACGATAAATGATTTGAATTTGCGAAAATGCGTTGAGTAATGTGAAGTAGATGAGTTGTTTTAGAAACACAAATTAAAGCCTAATGAAATTTTGCAAAGATGGAAATATAGATTTAAAAAAAGCAGTTATAATTTTTCTTTATTCATTTTTGTTGAAATGGTTTAAATCTTTATTAATAATAAATATGAATGCATGTGTGTGTGTGTGTGTGTTATACGAATTCAGTAGATAGTTGGACCTACACCGACCAAATGTGGCACGTGTATACTTTGGAGGATAAAACATGCACTTTCAAAAGATTCGTTTTTTTTTTTTCAAATTTTAATTAGAATTTTAGTTAATAGAAAGTTAATCCATATATTCGAATGATTCGAATTTACGAAAATGCGTTGCGAAATGCGTTCTGCAGACCAGACGTTCACTTTTAAAAGATTGTTTTTTTAAATTTTAATTAAAATTTTAGTTAATTAAAAGCTAATCTCTCTCTCTGTATATATGGGGTTTTTTGCAATAATTTACAAAAATATCCCTGTACAAAAGTTATTTTCATACTGTTTTACCCAAAAATTAGAGGGATGTGGTGGTCTGGTGGTAAGGTGTCGATTTCGGAACCGAAATGTTTTAGGTTCGAGACTCAATTCCACCGAAGAACTGTCGTGTGAGGGGGGTCTCTTGCACGTTAAATCTGTCAGGTCAAACGTCCTCTCGCTGGTGTGGTGTGGTGAGGAAAGGGGGTGCCGGTTCAGGTGTCGTCCTCATCATCTGATCGTGATACAAAATGACAAGGTCCGTCCCAAAATGGCCCTATGCTGCTTTACAAAGGGAGGTTAATATAACTAAATAAACTACACAAAAATCACCTTTTTAATGATACCATTTTTTAATTATAATGCAAATGATTTCAATTTTGTGTTTGCATATTTTTATGTGTGTGTGCCTGTTTTTTTATTGTGTTGATCCTCTATAGGCCACACCATTTGATTTAGAGATGCCAATTTCAAGCATATAATTTTACCACAGCTTCGTAAGATCTATTGGGGCATTCCATGCTTGGCTATAAATGGCCGTTTTGGCGTCCCTGAATTTTTCTTTTTCTTTGCATGTATGTACAAAGAAACATGTTAAAATAAAAAAAAAGGTCAACAACAACTATCGAAAGAAAATGACAAATAAAATAAATTACAACCTCGCATCAGAAAGAACAAAGAACAAAAAATGCAGGAATTAATCTTTGATAAATGTTTTATTTCTTCACCAGAATAAAAAGAAAAGAATACCCTCCCTAGCAAATTCCACAAATAGATGCACGGTAAAGAAAAAAATACAATACAGCGGTGTTTTGTTGTCCAGCCTGGACAAGTACCTGTCCTGGACGGAACAGTAATTTTCAGCCTTTCTACGCATGCGCTGACTACTGGCTGTCTTACAATTGGCTGAGTGTAAACAGACCTTTATATCTAAACTGATACGAATTTCTTATAAATTGGTTTCATTTATGTGTATAGTGTGAGATCAAACACAATGAGCACTCCTGTAGTAGAAAAAAAACTACGACGTTTATTTACATGAGGATAGGATAGCACAAAGACGATTATATACAGATGATTATATAAAAATTATATACAGCCGAGACGAACAAACAGAGCAGCATACAGCAGCACTCTACAGTAAACAGTAGCCCACATGTAGAGATTCGGTAGTGACTACGTCCACAGTACACAAAGAGGTCAGACAGAATTCAGGAAGAGAGGGGATCCTCGGAGCTTTGCTCTACGGTCTCTCCAGACGGCCGAAACTACTCCTTTGTCTCTTTTCACTTTAGCTTCCGACTCAATACTTCCAGATTCCTGACGACACTACAATAGGTTACGACACACGATACAGGCTTCGGCAGAAGACACGTCGAAGGCAGGATACGACTCAAAGCATTCAGCACTCCGCTGTTGCTTCGGTATTCTCCAGTCAATTCTGACTACTATTCGCTACTAGATATTTTGCGACAACTTCTCAGTTCACGTTGACCACTCGCGAGAATTCTCGATTGACTACTCAGCTTGAGATTGCCGACCTTTTGTAGTTCCTGGGAGAAGGGGCTAGAGGCTTTTGGACCAATAAGGGCATATCTGGTATTATCTTGATTCTTGATGGATGGATCGATAAAATGATTGATGTTTCCGGTATTATCCATTTGGTCGCCATAATCACCAAATTCTCAGCTAAGTCACCAAATGATCGCCAAGCTCTAGGATCTCTGGTGAGATACACCCAATACAGATGACTGTAAATCAGTCTTGGCATTGTTTGTGCGGGGAAGCAAAATTACAGGTTCGTGACAATACTATTTCTGAAAATTTTATATTTAAATCTCTCCAATTATCTCTATACAACAAAAAAAAAATCAAATTTTTTTCAAGGATCGGGAAAAGGTATTGAACGATAAATTTTCAAAATTTTTGCAAGCACTTATTAGTTTATACTTAAAACAAAAACGACTCTCCACTAACTTCAAACATAAAAACGCATTCAGAAAATATACTTTTTACTAAAACTGTTATTTTCTTCAGTATCTGTAATTCTATTCAGTTTTTATAAATATTGTTTTCAGCATTTGTAATTTCAAGACACAATTTTGTCGTAGAAAAACAGATACTGGCATTCAAGTGGATCTGAAACTAACGCATTTTGTTCGTGGATAGAATGATAATTTTGTAAAAAGCTTTTTAATCACATTTTCCACGCCTGTCGGAATTAATTCCCCCAGACAATACTAAAAAGACAAAAAAAATGAAGATAAAGGACTGGTGTGAAACTTTTATTCGAAAAAGAACAATAACTTTTTACACTGAAAAAAAAAGAAGAAAAAAATTCATCGGAGGAAACAAAATAAAATACATCTATTTTTCCTTTTTTAGAAACTCTATAATGTTGATGTGGCGTGA